>CALNXK010000070.1:1602500-1647500 GCA_942486035.1 Porites lobata | reverse complement strand
ATCAAGCTCGTCCATAGCGTCTAGCCTCGTCTGTGTGTAGAGGTTTTCATAGCGTTCTACAAGAGCGGACGGCCGACACTCACCTGCCGACAGGTCCTCAAATTTCCCGCCTTTTTTCAACTGTCTCTGCGCCTGGACTTGTAGCCTTAATAGAATAGACAAAGGGAATAGCTTAGATAACAATGACCTAAACCAGGTTGGTGTCCAGCGGTTTTAGTGAAAACAAGGGTTTGGGTGGGGTGCTCAGTCTCGCGGGCTCATAAAGCCTGGTCTCGGTCATTCTTCTGTAAAGATTTTCTAGACAAAGATATTCTTACTGACATTTTTCCGTGACTGTAATATCCAATGAATTTACAGGCTTCTTTTTTTTACCTATCAACCAGATTTTTCTTTCCTTTTCTTAGGAGTTGAACCATTTCCTGTGTTGCTTCAAGTTCCTTTTGTTCACCCTGCAGTTGTTTTGAAAGTCAGAATTTTTATCTCCTTGCTGTTGGGTTCTTTCTGTCCCAGTAACGTTTGGACTCAGCTGTTGACGTTGTGCTGGCTTCACTCTTTCCACCTGTTTAGTCTCACTAGAGCTAAGTGCGGAAAATTCTGAAAGGAAAATCAGATAAAAGTTATGAAACATTTATATATTGATTTCTCAAAATATTGTTATCTTATTGTTATTTTAGTCAAATTTTTCGGCCAGTTGAGATGTCTTTTTTTTCAGCGTTGGGTTTTAGTGCAGTAGAGTAGAGTTAACCGTAAGACCAAAAGAACGAAGCTGTATAAGTCCAGTAAGTACCCGGGTGTAAAAATCGCTGATTCGGAAGTACGCTGAAATGGCTCTTTAGTTAGTAGAATGGAGAGTCGTTCTTATGAATCGTAGAGGGCTATTAATTCATCAATATACTGTAAAATGGCTGATATATCTTCTTTAGATAAGGTTTACCATTATCATCATCATCGCATGTATGTTGCGCTTATTTGACCCCTTTTTATTTGGCAAAAGTTCAGTCTGGAGGTACTTCTTGGTTCGTTTTTTTAATCTGCTGGTTGTTACTGTACCCAAAGGGCTTCCCTACTTCGTTAGTCGCACTATTACTTTCGGATGGTTCGCTACGGGTGATTTGTCGGATACCTGGCCTTTCTGGACCAGAACCTGACTATGAAAGCCAAGTAAACGCCAGGGCAAATCAGGCAACCTTAGGTGAGCCCCTGAGATAAGACCTTACCTGTTTCATCATCCAGTTGCGTAACAGTATCGAGCACATCTGATCCATCTTCGCTGACGTCATCAGGCTCAGAATCCTTGGCCATGGTGCGAGTGATAGTGGGTAACTTCAGTGTAGCCACGCCCTTTAGCGACTCCTCTAACAGTTGTAATTGACCAGGTGGCACCGGTGATGAAACCTCTCGAGTAGTGGTAATACTTTTTAAAATCTGATGTCACTCCTCTGCACCATTTACAAGGTCACTGTTTCCCATCTGTTCTTCGGTTTATTATACAGAATAGTGCTTTTATCGTGGTTAATGCATGTTCCTAACCTGTCTATCAACCCGTTTATCAATAGTTTGTCCCTTTAACTATCCTGCACCGCAGCCAGTAGAGATTGATAAATCGATAGTTTGTCCTCGATAGCTCTCCTCGACAGTTTTCTCATGTACTGAAATGATTTTTAATCTATATCTACCTTGCAAGATAAGGGTAATTCGGCGTGATTATCCGGTATCTTTAACAAGACGTCGACCAATCTTTGTAGGGAGGATTTTTAATGCTTTACAGCCCGCTCTATTTTAAATGTACCACCGACCATTCCACCCAAACCAGTTTCAACTATGTGATCAAATGCCCGTGTGATCAAATGAGAAGCAATATTCATCCCCACCAGAGGACCCCTCGGGAAGAGTCGATCGTGTTTCCCTCATCTTCAGGGGAGGAATCTCTTCTTGCTATACTAGAGTCAAGACAAACTGTTAGAGACACGCATGGTCAGAATTTTTAAATGTTGCCTTTTTTCTCATCTTTGTTTTCTTGAACTGCAGACGAAACACAATTTGGAAAAATTAGCCCTTATCAGTATTTTTTAAAATTGTGTGTAATATTTGCATTAAGCTATATTTAAAAGAACACATAGTCTCAGATCCTGTAAGGTCGCTTTGCATCAGCCTGAAATCCCTAATCAACCCGATCAGAGGAAAGATTCCCGAAGACCCTCTGAGTACAATGGCCTTATTATGATACTATACTTGCGAATATACCTTAGGCTTAAATGACTGCTCTGATACACAGTTCATGCACAAAGACTGATTTAACCCACTGGAGTGACTTGTCATTCTTTCCGTTTTTGTTTGCTTGTTTTTTATTTTTATTTTTAGACTCAACGAAAGCTGTTTTTAGTGGAAGGGAACATTATTTTTCCAAAGGCAACTTTCAGACCAGTTAAAAAGACGTCTTTCAAATCATTTGTCTCCACGGAAAGGGAACGAGGCGTCCACAAAGGACCTATGTTAATGCCTCCCTCATCCTTCATTTTACCTGTTCGCGGTAGAGAAACTTCAAGGAAGTCTTCTTTGCCTTACGAAACTGTGGTACGAGCTTCTAACTCCTCCCATCCTGCATCTACACTGCACACCTCCCCAGACAGTCAAAATCAAATGGGGTTTAGTCCTTCCTCAGAAGCGTCGTTATCAAGTAGAGGTTTGGAGGAGGATGAAGATAGAGAAGATAACAGCAGTGTGGAGTGCTGCAAGGAAGAGGAGGAGCATGGAGAAATGGTGGACATGGAAGATGGCAAAATGGAAGAAGAGATGGACAAGGAAGGAGAAGAGGAAAATTCGGAAGGTGAAGGAGAGGAAAGAGATGAGGATACATCTGATGGAAAACAGGTGGGTGAGGGTCGGAAGCCGAAGAAGGTGCGAGAGAAGACAGTAGGGAATCAACTGTTTGATCAGCAAAGAGATCAAGGTAATCTTCAGGAACGAATTGCTGCCATGAAGAATACACTGCACGAATTTCAAGAATTAAAGACGGCTTACAGGTGAGTGAACAACTAGCGATGGTTGATGAAGTTTTGTTGTTTCTTGTTCGATGATGATGATGATCATAGTCATACTATGGGTACGATAGTGACAAACGACATTGTCTACTATCATGCACTCCCTATCACTAAAGAAAATACTGCTAATTGCAGGTAACCATTCATGATGACTATTTTTATATCAAAGTGCCTTGAATTTTGTGATTACGTTTGCGCTTTATCTTACTTCTAGTATAACCAAAGTGAGATTCAAAATCATTTTCGGGTAATTCACGCATTCTACAATTTTTTCTAGTCGTAAGAAGAAACAGCGGGATCAATTGTCCATTTGGGTTCAGGAGCAGAGAGAAAACCTAGGATCAAATCACTTGGACGAAGAGTTCTGGCAAACTGAACAGTGTTTGGACGAGGTAACGAACGTTAAAATAGTGATACTGTAAGTATTATGCCATTTTCAAACGTAGCCAAGGAGTTGATCTTGGTACTGTCTAGATACAAATCCAGTGAGCAATCAGTGCGTTGGTTACCTAGAGGGATTTTGTTAGCTTGTACGCGAACCGACTCGCGACTGCGAAAGAAGAAATAAAATTCTTTGTCAACCAGGGCAGGCTTCATTTGAACTCGGGAATTTGGGATGATGTGCAAGTGCAGCGCTTGGGCCGCTCGGCGATGCTGCTTCCTTTTCCATGAATGTTCTTTTTTGTTTGAAAATATCATGACTTTTTTATTGTTTTGTTCGGATGAACGACATTTTCACTGCGTTTGGGTATATTGAGATGGTTAAACATTGATTGTCATAACTGAGAATGTGTTTTGTTTTTTATTTAGTTGAACGAAGAAGTTACAGAGATGGCGCAAAGAATAAAACAAAATCGACCACTTGTTGAAGAAGCAGCAGCATGCATCCGCGAACTTATTCACAAATCTGCATTTGGATCTTTTACCTAGTTAGTCGCCGCTTATATCAGGCTAGGTCAGCAATGCACTGAAATGTACTGAGATAAACGCTCAAGGAGATTTATTGTGCGGGGTTTCCTGTCTGGTTGCCGGTCGATGGAGCGTGTCATCTGTCGCAGACGTTCGCTACCGAATTGGCGTGTTCATCTTTTCTGGTACAATGGCGGGAACAATGGGCAGGCATAGATAGGAAAGAACTGGAAAGGACGTTTTTTTTTTTCTTTTGCCAGTTCTGACTCCTTTTGGTGGTGAACATTGTTTTTGGCTCTTAGCTTGAACATGCTCACAGCCCAAGCCCTCGAAGCTATAGAAGATGAATTCTCCATTGTTAACTGATGAACTGGAAATCCTTCTGTTACGAACGCCGCCTTCAATGCGTGACCCCCAGTTTTTTTGGAGGGGAGAAATGCCAAGAAACCTACCCCACCCCACTCCACCCACTCCCTCCTCATTGGACGAGTACTGCTGAGAGGCTAGGACATTGCACAGTGAAGGCCAACGTGTATTTTAAATATTTAAATTATGTTCTTGTAATTAGTCACTCTGAACTTACATCGTACAACCCTTATACGGATGCATTCTCTGTAAGTTTGGAAAGGTATATTAAATATTATATAATTATCTTAAACGCTGGGTTTGACTTTATATAACTTTATTAAAACATAAGGCTTAAGCCGTGCTGGATATCCAACCATTTTTTTTTTTCCAGGTTAAGTTTTGTTTTCTTAATAGCCTGTGAACAGACTCCCGGTTTGTTTAAGATGAGAAAATCTAGCAGAAGGAAAATTAGGAAAACGGTGCATCTTAACTAATGTTCATTACTAGTCAGTTATTGATAGCAACAATATTCAAGACATCCCGACAAACTCTTTCACTTCCTGGGTGAGGTTATGAGATTTTTCGAAACTGTCCACTATGTACGGGTGTCCATATTAAGTGGGTGTCTGGAAAGCGGGGTTCTACTATAGTGCCAAAAAATGTCGAAATTGAAATTATTTCATTCTCGCGGAGCGAGTTTATAATTTTGTCGCGCGCGCAGCGCGCGGATCACGCGAGGATAGGAAGCGAACTGCGATTTTCGCTTTTGTCATAAATCTTTCTATCGGTTTGGTATCCGCAGTTGCCTAGCAACAAGCCATAAACAAATCACAAAGACGCCATTTAACATGACGTCATCGTGCACTGTGGGTTTCCAGGTAACACGTCCAGCGATTTGAGCTCATTTTATTCATCCTCTGTTTATTGAACGTTGGCGAATCGCAAACTATTTCTGAGGCAAATAACAGCGGGTTGCAAACACAACAGTGCCTGATTAGAGAAGTGGCTGGAAATCCTTGCCGTCGACGGTTTAACACCGAAAGAACGGTGACCTGAACTTCAGCGAGACCAACGAAGAAGAAGGCCAGTTCGTTAATCGAGCGGCCTATATAAAGCCCGAGAGTGAATAAACACGGAAATAGTGCAAAATGGTTTTGAAATACTCGTTTGAGCTATTTCTCCTCAAACTGTTTCTTTGAATTCATGATAAATACAGCTCCATAAGGTTCAAACAGTGTGAATGGCAGAGAAGGATACTTCAAAAGGAGGTTGCTGTAGTGGTTACGTGGCCGAGTGGTCAGAAACCGCATTTTTTTCGCTGGAGGCAGTTGGGGTGCTGGTTCAAATCCCGGCGTGGCTACCTCCATTTTGTTTTCTTTCATCGTTTTTTTTACCCTTTGGCTTTTTACTGTTTATTCTCACTGCTGACCCTGTTAGCTTCGCGAGATTTTTGCGAAAACGTATTTCTAGTTTATGTTTTTTGAGGGGGGCATGGACCCGGTCCGTATAAGTGGTCCATGGACCCGGTCCAAAATGGGGGTCCATGGACGCCTGCTTCATGTTTTGTCCTCCCCTCCTGGGGGTCAAGGCTTTTAATCTCAATTCCTAGAAAAATTGGAAGTCCTTTCTTAGACGTTATGCATAGTCAAAACATGTCAAACAATACCTCATGATTGGTTGGTGTTGTCTTTGGCCTGAGGGGCAAAGGGGCAATTAGTACACGATAAAAACCTCGCCGAAAATATGATCAATCCCTGATTACAACACTTCGCGATGCATTCACTCAAATCTTGTTAATTCTCTTTGCCAGCTTTGCAAATTCGGTTATGGATTTACAAACCTTATTACACAACCTAAATGAAGAAGTATCCTGTTCTGTGTGTATGAGCCCGTTCACTGATCCAAATATTGCCGTGCTTTCATACATTTTGCCATCATTGTTTAAACGAGCTTCAAAGAACGAGTGGCAAACATGGCGAGATCACGTGCCCGGAATGTCGCAGAAAGTTTCAAGTTCCTAAAGACTTACCGGCCAACTTTCCAATGAACAACAAAGTACCTTTGCAAGATGCTGCCAATGAACGAAAATTACGTTTGGAGTCCCTGTTAGAGTCTCAGAAGGAGAAGGAGCTTCGGAAAAGAAATATGATAACTAGACTAAAAAGTGAGTGCAATGAAATTCAAGAACAGGTCGCTTGCGTGAAAAAAAGGGCACAGAATTTGGTTGACAATTTAACGAGAGTCATTGAAGCGAAGAAACAGGAACTTTTTAAAGAAGTGGAAGTCAAAGCTCAACAGTCCATCGAGCGTCTTGTAGAGCAACAGTCGGACGTAGAAAAAGAATTATGGCGGATCGAGACATCAATTAAAGAAACAGAAAGATTTTTAATGCGAAGCACAAATGCTGAGATTGTGCACTTTAACACAGTATTCCAGGAGGATGTCACTGGCGAGGCAGAACTAGTCGACCGCGACCGTAAGGATCTTGGCCACTTTGTGTTCTTTGCAAACAAATCATTGATGGCTAAAGCAAACAGTGAAGGTGTTGGTTCTTTGAAACAAATCATCAGCCAGACTAAATCCAGCAACTCAAAAGCTGAAGGAAAAGGAATCACTGAGGTGACTGTTGGACTTGAAGCACAGTTTGTTTTAACAACACGAAATGCTAAGAATGAACAATGCTGCGAACAATGTGACATCGTTACAGTGGAAATCAGAAATAATGACGGCCCTGAATGCGCCACTGAAGCACAAGTCCAAGATAACAAAGATGGCAGCTGCAATATCAGGTACTTTGCCAAAGAAGCAGGAAGATTCCACACATCAGTGATGGTAAATGGAGAACATGTTAGTAACAGTCCATTCACTGTTCAAGTTAAACCCAGGCAGTACAAAACTGTGTTGTCATTTGGAGGAAAAGGGTCATCCGCTGGAATGTTTGATGGCCCTTGGGGTGTGGCGGTGAATGAACGTAATGAAGTTGCAGTAACTGATATGACAAATTGTCGGGTTCAGATATTTAGTAGTGATGGAACTTACTTAAGGTCTTTTGGCAGTGAGGGTGATCAAGAGGGAGAGTTTGATTACCCTACTGGTATAGCTTATTTAAATAATGGAAAAATTGTAGTAGCTGACAGTATTAACAACCGACGGCAAATATTCACTGAGCGGGGGCAGTACCTTACTCAGATTGGTGGTGAAGGAAATCTTGATCATCAGTTTAATTATCCATGGGGTTTATCGGTAGACAGGGATGGTAATATTATTGTTACTGATGCAGATAACAAATTAATCAAGATCTTCAATCCAAGCGGCCAGTTTCTAAGGAAGTTTGGTGAAGATTATTAGTTGTATTTCATTGTATCAGACAACGGTGATCACTGTATCAAAGTGTTTAATACAGACGGTGATTTTCTGTATAAATTCGGGAATGAAGGGGACGGGTATGAGGAATTCGATCGGCCCCATTACTTGTCAGTCGACAAAGCAGGGCACCTTATGGTCTGTGATTCCGCGAATGACAGAGTTCAGATATTGGAACTGAGTGGAGAGTTCATTACAGAGTTTGGACTTATGAGCGATAGGATTGAAAATTATGTTGGACCAATCTATACCGCTGTCCTGACTGATGGTAGGATAGTACTAGTGTCTAATTATTGTGACGACTGCATCAAGATAATTGAATAAATACCCTATAAAATTGATAACTTAGGATGCGCCGGTCAATACCTGCAATATTGTATACACTTTATTTCATAACATCCCTAATTTGTTATCAGCAATAAAACCATACCACAGTTATTTACACACTTGTTCTTCTTGAGATTATTTAGTATACATAGTTTATCTCGTAGTTAGATCTCTTAGTCTATTTGTCTTTCAAAGATAGTCTGATATACAATCAACTTCCTTTATAGCGGAGACTGTGGGGACCTTGAGTCAGAGTGACCTCATTAGCGAGAATCCGTAATATATAGATTTAGCCAGGGCTAAAAGCGAGGCTCCCATTAATAAATTTATAATTTAAATCAAATAATAAACTTGTATTCCACAATTCAGTTAACTTTAGAGCACATTCGTGTGACTTTTCAGGGAAAGGCTAAGTGATTTTACAAAACACAATTTGCAAACAGCCCAAGAGTGAACCAAATCTCACATCGAGTTGATAGCCTCATAAGTACACTCAAAAACTGGCAATCATCTTCGATCACATTTATTAAGAGCCATATTGGCTCTTGATCACCGTAGATTAATTAGGCCTGGAAAAAAAATTCCGGCCGAATTTTTTGCGTTCGACAAGTTTATTTTACAAAATCTTGCCAACAAATCTGGGTGCGTGTAAACCAACCTATTATATCATTTATACATCACATCTGAGGTGAAACAGTACTATGAGGCACTGTTTCTATCATACAGACCTCGGACAACAGAATGCAGTATTTCACAATATTGCGATACAAATTGTTATTCAGGACGATCGAAGCACACGTGGGCTTTAGCCGTAAACCGTTGAAAAAAATTTCAAAATCATCTCTACGGCAGGCCGGTTCTGACTTTTACAGTGCTAGCAGTGGCGAGTGTTTGAATGAACATTAACAGAGTTACGCTCCAACATAATAAAGAATTTATTATGTTTATTTTTTTATTTCAAAACGGTTTAACGCGCGGCATTTTGAGTACTCCGGGCAGCGTTGTTTACTGAACGACTGAAAACAATCGGCACAACGATTAAAATTACAAGAGAGAGTACTAACAATCAATAAAAGAAATATAATTCGGTGAAACATATACAGAGACGACAATTTTCATTCAGGAAGACAAGTATTAAAGTGTCTCTAAAAATCGTACGTACGTACTTACGCTCGGTCAATCACGTGACAACCAAAGGAAAAGAGGTTGACCATAATCTATGGGTATGGGGCTCTTTCCCACGCGCGCTTCGCGCGCGTGGGAGCCCCGCTAATAGCTGAAGTGTATTGCAATCAAACATCTCTAATATATTTTAAGAGGGGATTTAGCTGCTGTCCGTATTGTCAGGGTGTCCCCAAGGCGAGAGTTGATTGTAGTGCATACCACGCGAGCGGATCATAGTTCCGTTGATTGCCCCCGGGGGGCATGTTACCGATGTTATTTCACTGGCTTGGAGACTGCTTGTAGTATGCTAAAAGAGTAGAAGCCGACTGCAGAAACTGTTCAATTTGTATTTCGTGAGAAACAGGCTCTGTTGTCTGTGTAACAACCCTTGTTGGATTTCGGATTTTGTATAATCAACATGTACCTATTGATTTTTTTTTGACACCTCTATGCCACGCATGCTGAATCTGATTCTACCGAGGCTACTGATGATAGCCTTACTAACCCTCCATTAAGGGATAAGGCGAATAAACCAAAGAGGAATGCCAGCCGAAGGAAAACGGATGATTTGGCCTAACGAACATTAGACCCTTGTGTTGGGAGTTTGTGAAGCATATCTCACGTTGCCTTCTTAAGCGAGGAATAGGTAGGAGCTACCACCAGGAGCAGGGGGGGGGTGTTGGGGAGAGGTTAGATACTGCTTGCGCAAAACTTTGCTACTACGCCGCTAACTCAAAACTCTATTGTCATCATACTGCTAATAGTAAAGAAAAACGAAAATGTTTCCCATATGCTTGCTGCCATGGAGCATAATTTTCGGTAGTTTCCATAACCGAAGCTTGGATACGAAGCTCAGATTGTAGTGAACTTATCTGCCAGGGTATAAATTTGTTAGCAATCACCGTAGCGACAGAGCCGGTCGTCGGGGGAGGGGTTGGCATGTATTCTGACCAAGATTTGAGCTTTAAAATCTTGACGGAGCATAAGTCACATGATACAAGTGTTTTTAAATCACTATTCGTAGAGATTTGTTTGAATAATGAAAATAAATTAACTTTCTTGGAAAAATTTGATGAACCATTATCCAAATTAACTAGAAATGAGAAAATATGTTACATCTGCGGTGATTTTAACTTAACATATTGCAATTTAAAAACAACTCCATTACTGCACAGTTCTAGTATAGGCGAGGGTCGGGAACCGAAGAAGGGAACGAGAGAAGACCCTAGGGAATCAATTGTTTGATCAGCAAAGATAGCAAGGAAATCTTCAGGAACGAATTGCTGCCATGAAAAATACACTGTAAGAGTTTCAAGAATTTTAAAACATGGCTTACAGGTGAGTGAACAACCAGCGATGGTTGATGAAGTTTTGTTGTTATTGTTCGATGATGATGATGATGACGATTATCATGAATGATGGTCATATTATAAGTACGATAGTGACAAATGATATTGTCTACTATCAGCGCTCCCTACAAAAGCCAAAAAAGAACTGCTAATCGTAGGTAACAAGCGACAATGACTATTTTTTAATCAAAATGCGTTGTTTGTGATCACGTTTGCCTGGCCCCTTTTCCATTGCATTATTCGAAGACGTTATTTTTTTTTCTTTTAAAATGTCATGACTTAGTTGTTGTTTTGTTCGGAAGAGCGACATTTTCACTCATGCATTTGGGTAACTGAATTGAGATGATTAAACATTGATTGTCATCACTTAGAATGTGGTTTGTTTTTTATCTAGTTGAACGAAGAAGTTACAGAGATGGCGCAAAGAATAAAACAAAATCGACCACTTGTTGAAGAAGTAGCAGTATGCATCCGCGAACTTATTTACAAATCTGCATTAGGATCTTTTACCTAGCTAGTCGCCGCTTATATCAGGTCAGCAATCGTACTGAGATAAACGCTCATTCACAAGGAGATTAATTGTGGTGGGTTTCCTTTCTGGTGGCCGGTCGATGGAGCGGGTCATCTGTCGCAGACGTTCGCAACAGAATTGGCGAGGACGTCTTTTCTTGTGGTCTGTACGGCGGGAACAATTGGCAGGTATTCTCGGTTTTCACTGTCACGCAATCAAAAATAAAATTGCAAACCATTCAATACAGAAAGTCCCGAATCTAGGAAATAAAAGAAGATAAATAAGCAAAAGGCCTCGCCAAGAATCAGGTCTGTGCGATATTTCATATGCGAGATATTAGGAAAAACGTTTTACCCAAATTTACAAAGCTTTGTATGGCGACGCCATGTTTGTGTCCCTTTGCGGGGCACAAATATGGCCGCCGGAAACCAACAGAAACATCTGTTTTTGATTTTTCCTACTAATGCGTTAATTCATCGCTTGAAAAACTCATAAACTATTAAAGTGATATTTATTCTGAGACAAAGAATGTTTAGACAGCAAAATCTCCCAAAATTGGTAATGTTTTTAACCCACATAAGAGCCGTTGTGGCCGCCAGCTAAATGCCGCGTCACGCAAAAGCCTAGAAATTCAAACGTCCTCTATCGCAAAACGAAGAACCCTTTCGAACCAAAACTCTTTTTAAATAAAGGTGTTTTGGTGCTGTAATACCTCATGAAACTCAGAAACTCAGAAGAATCGATAGTTTCTTAGTTTGAATTTTGGTGACGTCATGTGAAAACCGAGAATAGATAGGAAAGAACTGTTAAAGGACGTTTTTGTCTGTCTTACTCCTTTTGGTGGTGGACATCGTTTTTGGCTCTCAACTTGAACATGCCCATGTCCTCGCAGCTATAGAAATAAAGTTCACTACAGTTAAGTGTTAACTGGGAAACCCTCGTGTTGCGAACACCGCTTTTAATGCGCGACCCCCAGTTTATTTGCAGGGGAGAAGGGTGGGGGTGGAAATGCTGCTGAGAGGCTAGGACATTGTATTTTGAATATTTAAATTATGTTCTTGTAATTAGTCACTCCGAACTTAACATCGTACAATCCTTGCATCGATACATTCTTTGTAAGTTTGAAAAGATATATTAAATAGTAAATAATTATCTTAAACGCCTGGTTGGACTTAATATAATTTATTAAAAGCAGGGCTAAACCTGTGCTCGGTATTCAGCCATTTATTAGAAAATCGAGTAGAGGGAAAATTAGGAAAACTGCGCAATTTAGCTAATAGTTACTTTTTTTTTTTTAGTTATTGATAGCAACAATTTTCAAGGCATCCCGACATTTGGGGGTCAAGGGCTTTAATCTCAATTCCTAGAAAAATCGGAAGTCCTTTCTCAGAAAACATGTTAAACAATGCCTTATGATTGGTCCATGTTGTCTGTTGCCTGAGGGACAAAGGGGGAATTAACATGATATCCTCTTCGAAAATATGATCAATATATTTATACTTCAACCCTTTGGGGGCGCTCAAACCTTGTTGATTCCCTTTGCCAACTTTGCAGATTCGGTTATGGATTTACAAACCTTACTACACAACCTACATGAAGAAGTATCCTGTTCTGTGTGTATGAGCCCGTTCACTGATCCAAAAATATTGCCGTGTTTTCATACATTTTGCCTTCGTTGTTTGAACGAGCTTCAGCGAACGAATGGCAAACTTGGCGAGATTACCTGCCCGGAATGTGGCAGAACGTTCCAAGTTACTGGAAGTGGATATCCTGAAGACTTGCCGGCCAATTTTCGAATGAATAGTTTGTCGGATGTCATGGCTATTCAAAAATGCAACATCGCTGGAGTGAAGTGTGGAAACTGCGAAAAAACAAGCGCCCAAAGTTTCTATTGCTTTAAATGTTGCGCCTTCTGGTGCGACGATTGCATTGCAGCTCATAACATTATCCGAGTCAATAAAGACCACAAAGTGCTGGCGATTAAGGATTTTCAAGATCAAGACATTGAAGACGTGTTAAGGAGGCCAGTATTTTGCCAAAAGGAACATCATGAAAACAAAAAGCTAAAGTTCTTTTGCAAGGACTGTGAAGTTGCCATTTGTAACACTTGTGTTGTAACACTTCACGAAGGTCACGTCAAAGTGCCTTTGCAAGATGCTGCCAATGAACGAAAATTACGTTTGGAGTCCGTGTTAGAGTCTCAGAAGGTGAAGGCGCTTCGGAAAAGAAATATGATAACTAGACTACAAAGTGAGTGCAATGAAATTAAAGAACAGGTCGCTTGCGTGAAAAAAAGCGCACAGAATCTGGTTGACAATTTGATGAGAGTCATTGAAGCGAAGAAACAAGAAATTTTTAAAGAGGTGGACGACAAAGCTCAACAGTCCATCGAGCGTCTTGTAGAGCAACAGTCGGACGTAGAAAACGAATTACAGCGGATTGAGACTTCAATTGAAAAAACCGAAACTTTCCTAAAGCGTAGCACTAATGCTGAGATTGTGCACTTTAATAACACATTATTTCAAGAGGAAGTCACTGACGAGGCAGAACTAGTCGTCTGTGACCGTAAGGATCTTTGCCACTTTGTATTTTTTGCAAACAAATCATTGATGGCAAAAGCAAACAGTGACGGTGTTGGTTCTTTGAAACAAATCATCAGTCAGACTAAATCCAGCAACTCAAAAGCGGAAGGGGAAGGAATCTTTGACGTGACTGTTGGACTTGAGGCACAGTTTGTTTTAACAACACGAAACGCTGAGAATGAACAATGCTACGAACAGTGTGATATCGTTACAGTGGAAAACAGAAATGATGACGGCCGTGAATGTGCCACTGAAACGCAAGTCCAAGATAACAAAGATGGCAGCTACAATATCAACTACTTTGCCAAAGAAGCAGGAACATGCCACACATCAGTGATGATAAATGGAGAACATGTTAGTGGCAGTCCATTCACTGTTCAAGTCAAACCCAGACAATTCAAACCTGTGTTGTCATTTGGAGGAAAAGGGTCATCTGCTGGAATGTTTGATAGACCTTGTGGTGTGGCGGTGAATGAACGTAATGAAATTGCAGTAACTGATATTAGAAATCAGCGGGTTCAGATATTTAGTAGTGATGGAACTCACTTAAGGTCTTTTGGCAGTAAGGGTGATCAAGAGGGAGAGTTTTTTCAACCTACTGGTATAGCTTATTTAAATAATGGGAACATTGTAGTAGCTGACAGTGAAAACAACCGACTGCAAATATTCACTGGGCAGGGGGACTACCTTACTCAAATTGGAGGTGATGGAAATCTTGATCATCAGTTTAATTATCCATGGGGTTTATCTGTAGACAGTGATGGTAATATTATTGTTGCTGATTCAGATAACAAATTGATCAAGATCTTCACTCCAAGCGGCCAGTTTCTTAGAAAGTTTGGCGGAGAAGATTTATTAATTTATCCCCTTCACTGTATTCAGAAGGATCAATTTTTCATAGTATCAGATGATGATGATCACAGTATAAAAGTGTTTAATACAGACGGTGATTTTCTGTATAAATTCGGGAATGAAGGGAAAGGGGATGGGGAATTCAATAATCCCCGTTTCTTGTCAGTTGACAAGGCAGGGCACCTGATGGTATGTGATTATGGAAATAACAGAGTTCAGGTGTTGGAATTAAATGGAAAGTTCATAACAAAGTTTAAACTAAGGAGTGGGGGATTACCAGTCTCTACCGCAATTCTGTCTGATGGTAGGATAGTAGTGTCTTGTTATAGAGACAGTTGCATTCAGATAATTAAATAAATACCTTTGATACTAAATTAATATAGTAACGTAGGATAGGTTGGTTATTCAACTCCCTGCGATTGAAAAAAGTATTTGGTAAATTTTATTATTGTCTTATTTTTCTGCATGGCGTTTTTTTTATAACAACCTTTTGCAATGCATGCCGGTAATTGTGGTCGTGTTCTTTCCAGAAGTGCTCAAGGTTTTTAGGCTGTGAATCGAGCTACTGTAGTTTTAGTCTTCTTTGAGCCAGTTTGTAAACATCGATGTTACCTTTTAGTTTGGTTCATACTTTACTTCACCCTATTTTTTATCGTTAAGAAAACCCTCCATACGATAATTATTTACACACTTGACATGTTCTTCACGAGATTATTTGCTAGTTTATGAGAGAAGTCGTCGCGAGAGGTCAATTATTTTTCTTCAAAGATGGTCTTATATCGTGCTTACCAGGCACGCAATGAGCGTCAAGGCCACGAGAGATGAAAAACGAGAGCTTCATAACAAGCTGACGTAACGGGAAAATGGGCATTTGATGGATGCCACCCTATGACTTCGAAAAAATAAGACTGCTCGTATATCTGCTAAAGGGCATAATCCGTCTACGACAACAGTTCCTTGAATTTCGCGAGAAACAAGTTCTGGTGTCTGTATAACAACCTTTCCTGGATTTCCGAATTTGTTTATTCAACATATATGTTGTAGTTAACTTTTTTATCTCAGGTAATTTTTGTTTCTCTTTTGTTTTTGGGTATGGTAATGTATGCTTATAAAGTTGAAACAAAGGAAAAATAAAAATTACCTGAGATAAAAAATTAACTAAAACATATACAAATTGATTTTCACTTGACACCTGTATGCGGAACATGCTGAATCTAATTCTAGCGAGGCTACTGATGATAGCGTTACTAACCCTTTGTTTAGGGATAAGGCGAGTAAACAAATGAGAGAGGGAAGCCAAAGGAAAACGGAAGACTTGGCCTGACGAACATCCTTTCAACTAAGGAGTGTTTTAAAACACAACAGTCGAGCCCGGATGCACATCCGTGGGACCTCGGGATTATTGAGTCTACCTTATGGCTGATTCAACGATAAAAAACGAGTCAAGTATTTCATGAAGGATTAAATGCATTTTTCTCTTAGCAGTAGCTCATCTTATCTTAGTTTGCGATTAAGCTCGTGTGTTGGGAGTTTGTGAGGGATATCTCTCGTGGCCTTTTATTCGAGGAATAGCTTAGCTACATGTTGGAGTTACAACCAGGAGTTGAGGGGGGGGTGGCGGTGGCGGTGGCGGTGGCGGTAGATAGCGGTTAGATACTGCTCGCGCAAAACTTTGCTTCTATGCCGCTGACTCAAAAGTCTATTATCATACTGTTATCATTTCTTCATAAGGAAATATTTTCAACCCCCTCTGACAAATACGCGCTAAACGTTCTACCGCTTCGTAGTTCCTGGGAAACACTGTTCCTGAGCATGTCTCCAATCCCTCCAAGAAAGTAGCTGTAGCAGCAACAGCGCTTTATTCATTACTATTCACGCCTCTAGGACCACTTCAGACGCCGTAAAAAAGGCTGCCATCTTTTTGGCGTTAAAGTACAGAATTTGATTTGAGGTTGACGTTAGTCGTCAACCTTTTACGTCCAACACTAGTTTTTATGCAGCTCAGGCCCCTGACGTTCTTCAAGAAACCAAAAGAAGAGAACACAATTCCCCCCTTACAGGCACTTTGCCGACCACGTGATAGACTGTCACAAAAGACATCATTTTAATAGGTTGCGCAGTACGTGGCATCTAGAGTGTATGCAGGCTATCTAGGGTGCGGTAAAGCTTTTCGCTGAAACCCTCGAGGAAAAATCAGGCCGCAGGGATGTGAACTTGACCGTTTTCCCCGTTTTTCTCGCAGCTCTGCCTTCAACACAAAAGCGCTTTTGCAAAAAAACTCACACATGCACAATAATGAAAAAGGATTTCTAGCGGCGAATGGTGGCACACCTTGACATCCATCACGATAAAACAACAACTTAAACGTTTAATCATACACGAAGCGTCCCTGAATGATTCGCAAGTGCGCCACAAAAAGACCATCACATGTATCGATTAGAATTACAGCCAAAGAAATCGATAAACGCGAGGAAAAACCTTAACAAAACGGGTTAACAAAACACTTGGGAATATTTATATCCCGTGCGCATGCTCGAAATAACATAGAGAAATCCCGCTTAAGATCCCGCTGGCACCGGAAGACCAGCAGTTACAGGTCATGTTCGTTCGCGAACATTTCAATTAAATAATTATTGTTGAACTAGTCTTTATTTTATTGAACCAGTCCCGGTGAAATAAATTTAATTCATGTCACTACAGTTCCCCTATAAAGCACAACACCGACTTTCGAGTCGATCAAAGCCGGCCACACGTGATACTTTATTCCAAGAGACGTCATGTCAGACGTCATGAACCGTCCATGAAGTTTCTCTGAGAACTCTGTGGCTTCGTATTCAATGCTCATTGGTGGAACTTGGACTGCCAGCATCCATGACAAGCGAACGCATTCATCCATGTATTCTGTTAACTTCACACAGTTTTGTAATTCTGGAAAATCGTACAAGGTGCTCCATAGCTGTTTGCTTACATCCTTTAAATCCAAAAAGATAAGAAATGTTAAAAACCTCCTTATGAAGTTATTCGCCACCGTTTTACGCATGTACGAAATGATGGGGTTAAAGCAATGTCACGTGGTCTCTCGGAAAGAAAACAGCTGACTGTACCCGCGTGTCCCGCTGTCGAAACTTTTTATTCTGTCCATATAGAAATACAACTTTTCTAAGTCAGACAAAATGTATAGATTGAGTTTATATCTTCAGGATTTCGGTCAATACTGCTTGGGGTTGTCTCCGTCGACATTGCTTTAAATTGCACAAAACAATCTACATCTTAAATCCAGCTTGAATAATCAATTGCTTAAGGATGCTTTCACAGCTATTTGGAAAGGATTAATTGTTTGCGTTCACCCTCAACAAATTAACCACAATAATCATCAACTTTTTCGGCATTCATTAAAATATTCACTTAAGTTCTCAGCGCACCTGTTTGATACTGTCAATTTTAAATCGTGCGCCCGTTATCCTTAAATAGTCAGTCGGCAATGCGGTCTTCCATTTCCTGCGCGTTCGCTCCTATATTGTCGTAATCCGGGATATCTAGGATTTTCTTGAGCTTAGTTTGCTTTTCTGTCAGTGAGTGTTGTACTAGTGCGGTATGCACCTACAGGAATCGACACAAACACTTTTAATATCCTTGGCTTGAGTTAAAGGCGTTGTTTCTAAAGAGACCCCACGGAGTATGATGGGATACATGCTCTTACCCATGGAGATTGAGAAATAGTTCTGTGCATGAGTAGGGACTTAAGGCAAATCGTTACGGCGACCGAAAGTAAAAAAGTCCAAAAAAATGACGCAGTGCGCATGCACAATGACTTCACCGTAGCGCCAAATCCTTCAACGTGAGGACCTGTCTTCATGGCGTAGTCGCTGCTACGTGATTATAAAAGTTGACTTCTCTCCTATTTTTTACAATCATTGGGTTTAAAACCTATCATAGATTGTTTTTCACTTTAGCAAAGAAAGTATTTGACACTTCTAGTTTTCCAGGAATTACGTCTTCCTTGCGTTTTCTCAGTTTAAAATTTCTTTTCCTCAACCAAGGTCAAATGCTGTGTACAACTCGTACGTAAAATCCAGATTTTGAGGCTTGAACGGATCATACAGCAACAAACACTCCTCGTCACTGTTAATCTTGGATCGTAAGAGAGAAAAGTGTTATCTCTTGCTTCTCTAAAGGAGGTCATTTCGACTTACTAACAGCGAAAGCAAGTGAGAGAGAAACGCTGCAGTCACTGTTTCGACTCCGGTTGCTTAAAGTTGAAATTTGGTCGGCTATAGCCTGCGTAGCAAGCGCTTTCGTGAGGTTTTGGAGCAAAGAAAGACCGAGGGAAGACTAGTAACGGGATTTTCGGTTTTGGCCAAGCAAAAAATGGAACGAACTTCGAAACCGCACGGAAACACTTGCAACGCAGGCTAACGTACTCTCCCCTGGAATCTGCATCCACGACCGCCGTACTATGGATCACGTGGTCACCGTAGCGATTTTTTTCAAAGTCGCAAATGTCTCTTGGCCGACCGAGAAGCGTCTGTGACTCTTAGCTGCGGTACACTAATCATTCGCCCTACCAATCGCTCGTCCTCACAAAAAGTTGCTTTTTCCCTGAAAAAAATTCCTCAAGCAGACTCTTTAGGGGTTCTCACTGGCCTTTTTTCTCATTTTAAGTAGATTATAACAACTTTTTTGAACGAATCACTACCGTAAATGCAAATGAAGATTATGGTACTTACCACCAAAACCGAGAACAATAAGCTCGTCCATGGCGTCTAGCCTCCACTGGGTGTAGAGGTTGTCATAACGTTCTACCAGAGCGGCCGACACTCACGTGCTGACAGGTCCTCAAATTTCCCGCCTTTTTTCAACTGTCTCTGCACCTGGTCCTGTAAGATAGTTGTTGCTGACTTTCTTCCATGACTGTAATATCCCATGAATTTACAGACTTCTTTTTTTACCCGTCAGTCAGGTTTTTCTCTCTTTTTCTTAGGAGTTGAACCATTTCCTGTGCTACTTCAGACTCCTTTTGTTTATTCTGCAGTTGTTTTTAAGGTCGCCATTTATATCTTTTTGCTGTTGGCTTCTTTCTGTCCCATTAACATTTGGACTCAACTGTTTGCTTTGTGTTGCCTTCACTCTTTCCACCTGCTAAGTCTCTCTTGACCTAAGTGCGGAGAATTCTTAAAGGCAAATGAATAAAACCGACAGTCGTGAACGTTTATTTCATTTATTTCTAAAAGAAAATTGTTATTTCAGTCAAATGTTTCGACCAATCGAGTTGTCGTTTGCTATTTAGCGTTGGGTTATGTAGAAGAGTGTTTTTACTTTAAGGACCAAAAGAACGAGGCTGTAACAGTTCAGTAACAACCCGGATATAAAAACCCCAGATTCGGGACTCAGTCCAGTGAACTCTCGCCTTGCGAACACCCCGCTATAACGGATACCCTAATAATACGGACAGCAGCTAAATCCAGGGCAAAACTAACTAACAGACGTTTAACTGATATAAGCTCTCGCTATTACGGACCCTCGCTAATGAGGACACTAATTCAAGGTCCCTAGAGTGTCTGCTATAAGGGGAGTTGACTGTACGTTGAAATGTTTCTTTATTAGGATGGAGAGTGGTTCTTATGAATCGTAGAGGGCTATTAGTTCGTCAATATACTGTAAACTGGCTGATGTATTTTCTTTAGAAAATGTTTAATTTATCGTCATCATCATCATCATCCTCATCATCATCTAAGTTGCGCTTATTTGACCCCATATTTATTTGGCGAAAGTTCAGTCTGGAGGTTTCTCTTGATTCGTAGTTTCATTTATATAGGGTTTGTTACTGAGAGTAAAGGATTTCCCTGTACTCCTTTAGTTTTACTAATGCGCACGGTTAATTCGTTACGGGTGACTTTTCGGATACTTTACTGGAATACTTAACTATGGAAGCCTTGTAAACGTCTCAAACAAAAGCAGGCAACCACAGGTGAGCCCCTAGCTACGATAACACCTTACTTATTTCATCATCCAGTTGCGTAACAGTGTCGAACACATCTGATCCATCTTCGCTGACGTCACCAAACACGCCGAATCACTAACAATAATAATAATAATATTTATTGATTTGTATTGCGCAAATATCAATCCAGGGAAAGAAATTTTCATCTGCGCATAACATTGACTCAACAAAATCCTAAAATCCTAGCACATATTCTGAAAGTCTTATTTACAGATCGTTCCTGAAAATTAGTAAAAATAACAATTTAAAAATAAAAATTAATCTTTAAAATCCTATATACAAATCCTTCTTAATAAAGAGAATAAAAACAATAAATTATCTGGGAAACGCCTTCTGAAATAAATGAGTTTTAAGAGCCTTCTTGAAAGCATTAACTGAAGATATATTTCTAATAAAAAGGGGAAGATCGTTCCATAATTTAGGATGGCCATGGTTCGAGTGATGGTGGGCACTATCAGTGTAGCCACACCCTTTAGAGACTCCTCTAGCAGTTGTAATATCAGGAGGTACCCGTGATGAAACCTTTCGGGTAATCGTAGGTAACAATTGATGATGACCATCTTTTTTATATCAAAATACCTTTGATTATGTGATTACGTTCGCTCTTATTTTACTTCTAGTAGAACCAAAGTGAGATTCAAAATCGCTTTCGTGTTATTCACGTATTCTACACTTTTTTCTAGTCGTAAGAAGAAACAACGGGATCAATTGTCTATTTGGGTTCAGGAACAGAGAGAAAACCTAGGATCAAACCACTTGAACGAAGAGTTCTGGCAAACTGAACAGTGTTTGGACGAAGTGACGAACGTTAAAATAATGATACTGTAAGTAATATGCCATTTACAAGCGTGGCCAAGGAGTCGCTGATCTCGGTGCTGTCTGGAAACAAATCCAGTGAGCAATCAGTTATTTGTTTCCTAGAGGGGTTTTATTGGCTTGTACGCGAACCGATCCTCGACTGCGAGAGAAGAACTAAAATTCTTTGCTACCCCCAAGGCAGGCTTGAGTTGAACTCGGGAATTTGAAATGATGTGCACCTACTCCCTCCTCCCTTGGCAAAAGCTGCTGACAGGCCAGGACATAGCACAGTGAAGACAAACGTGTATTTTGAATATAACACTTATTATTTTCACCCTGAACTTACATTGTACCATCTTTGTTTAGAGGGATTCTTCGTAAGATTGAATTGATTTATAAAACTGAATTATCTTAAACGCACGGTTTGACTTATATGACTTTGCATAACTTTATTTAAAAAAGGCTGAACTCGGGCTAGATATTCAGCGCGCAGTTTAATAATTTTTTGCCAGGTTTAGGGACTGGTCAAAAAGTATAGGGGGGGGGGGGGTGGGCCGGAGCATTTGGAAATGGGGTTGATAAAAAACACATGACCCACCCCCTCCCTTCGGCAAAAAAATGACTGACCCACCCCTAAAGCAAGGTTGGAAATTGCGTGACCCACCCCCTAGTTAAAACATGGATGTTTGGTTTCCTCTAAGGCCATCCCCTTTTTTCTCTTCCTTTACCGTCGAATGCGTCTCCTGATATTGGGTCGGTCGGTCGGATTGAAAAAAAAAAACTTAAAAAAAATCAAAAGAAGTCTTGGAATAGTAGGCCCTGGTACCCCAGGACGACTTTAAAAGTTAACATTCACATATTTGGATTAACAAAATGTAAGATATACTGTGAAAAATGTTCATGTTTTTGTTCTTGTTTTTCTCTGTGCTGTTACTATGCTCATTTTTCAGATTAAAAGAATTATTTCAAGTGAAAAATGATGTAACTATGTCGTTACTTTTTTAAAAAAATGCCTAAAATTCGGGTCGGTCGGACGACGGTAAACGGAGAGAAAAAAGGGGATGGCCTAACCTTGTTCTGTGCTTGACAAAATTTGTTGATACACTGCTACAACCAATATCAAAATCACAGAAGTCATACCTTTCACTGAAAAGACAAATGTGAAAAACCGAACATTTCTTGTTTCGATGGACGTTATGAGTCTTGACACAAATATACAGCAAAACGAGGGTATATTGAAATTGCATGTCACAACGCATATGAAAATTTCTACAAAGACAACCCATTCCTACACATTACTTGCCGGAAATTCTTAGATTAATCCTCAAAGAAAATTTCTCCCACTTCAATGAAAAGCACTACCTACAAAACCATGGAACTGTAATGGGCACAAAGACAGCAGTTTTGATTCCTTTGCCAATATTTTTATGACATATATTGAAACAACAACTCTAAGCAAAACCTTCCTTTAGAACAACAGTTTGGAAATGCTACATACACGATGTCTTTTCCCTATGGGACATGAGTAAACCATGAGACATCGAAGCCTTCATGGAACAAGCAAACTTACATCACTCAACTATTAAATTCATGGCCGAAACATTTGACACTGAGATGCAGTGTTTTTAGACACGGTTGTATACAAAGGCACAAGATTCTAGAAAACTCTATCCTTGATGCAAAGACACATTTTAAACAAACGGAAACCTTCTTGCACACACATTTCACCTCGTGTCACCCTCCAAATGTTAAAAAAGGATTTGTCAAAGGAGAAGTCTTGAGAATCCTACGAAAAAGCTCCTCAGAAACAACCTTTGAGGAAAATAATTCAAAAAACGCTTGATGGACGGAGGCTACCCACAAACTTTGATAGAAGACCTACTATCAGAAATAACATTCACAAAAACGTGTCTAAACTCCTAAAACAAAACCTACAAGAAAGAAAAAGATTTATTGCCATTTGTGACACAATACCAACCCTCAGCGTCTACTATAAAGGAAGCTTGAATAATAAAAACGGAATCTTATACAAAGCCAACCAGAACTTTAATAAATTTTTAAAGAACCACCAATCATTTCCTTACAAAAAGGGAAAATCATTAAAGGACATGCTCGTTAGAGCCAAAAACAAAAAAAGGTTTAATAACAAAGGGTTCTCGGGATGCGCGGTCTGTCGCACAACAGGTTTGTGAGTATTTTAGCAATAATTCCAGCTGGCTGTGTTTTATATAACAAGTGTGGTCAACTGTCGCGTTAGTAGTTAGTGCTTATCTATGTAATAAAATAGGGTGACCCACCCCCTAAGGGTAGCTGCAAATTGCACGACCCACCCCTTGCACAAGGCTCAAAACCTCATGACCCACCCCCTCTCTGCTCCGGTCCACCCCCCCTATACTTTTTGACCAGCCCCTTAGTCTTGTTTCCTTTATAGCCTGCGAACAGACCTTTCGAGCTGGTTAAGACGAGAAAATTGAGGGAAAATTAGGAAAGGGGCGAGAAAATCTTGCCCAGAAAAAAAATAGGAAAGGGGTCCCCCCCCTTCCCTTATTTTTTCTTCCTCCGGCTTCTCCCTTTTTCGCCCTGTCCGCCGCAAATTAAAGAACTTGTTCAAAACCAGTTCTCAAGATAAATCGTAGGTACTGTTCATAGAATGGTTTTTACCTAAAAAAGCTGCTTCACAGTTCCCACCTGAGGAACACCCGAAATGAGACATACCCGAGTGAACGAATGTCTGCGCGCTCTGGGCAGGTGAGGACTGAGTCTGATGACGTCACTTTTAAGGCTGGGGATAACCGATGATTTTAGAACAGTCAGCGTTGGCTGTACTTCTTATTTCTTATCACCCGTTAAAGGGGGTCAAATTTACTTTAAAACTTCTCGTCATGATCTCCTTTCATAAGTATAACACGAAGCAACATAGACATATTTAAATATGAATTATTGACCAAGCGTGAGATCAGGATGGATAGACATTAGCCACGTGAGTTTTTTATGGATTCAGAAACCAAGTGGAAGGCAATAAAAACGCAAAAGAGAACGAGGCCATTATTCAGCCATCTTGATCGAAAAAACTCGGTCAATAACGGATTTTTTATTTGACCGAAAAGATTAATTTTGTCTTGAGGTCTTGAGGATCCATCTCGAGGGACCAAGAGTGGTTCATCTCGGTTCGCTCAAGAAGCCAATCAAAACAAAAGGATTAAGGACATAATAAATGCTTTTGTCATTTCTGTGCCACAAACTACTACATTTTCGAGCCCCATTTTCATTTTTCTTATCAGAACATCTGGGACAAAGCCTAAGAAATATTTAAGTCTTGTTGACCCTTGATCGGTTCCGAGTTTGCGTTTCAATAGCCCTTATGCATGTTTACGTCACACAAGCAAATTTCACCACCAAGCCTCGTTTTGAAATTAAAAATAAGCGAAGTTTCACAGAAATGAATTCCCAAGGCAGTAGAGTTGAAAAGAATACCCACGCACAAAAAGTGCAAATGCAAAAAATTTTGTTCACAGACGAGGCTTGTTGGTGAAATTTACTCGTCTGACGTAATCATGCATAGGGGCTATTAAGTCAGCAGAGTTAAATGAGCTCCAATTGTTTCATAGTCTTTTTCATCTAGCCGATACTAATTCAAAACATCCCAACATATATATTCTTTCACTTTAGGTCAAGGGCTTTAATCTTAATTCCTAGAAAAATCGGAAGTTGTTCTCAGAAGTTGGGCATCGTCAAAACATGTCAAACAATGCTTCATGATTGGTTGACGTCGGTAGCCCGAGGGATAACTGATGGGTGCTCGAAAATATGATCCGAATCTTACTAAAAGACTCTGGGGCGCCGGCAATCACTGGAACCGTGGTCTCTTACCAGATCTACAAACTCAGTTATGGATTTACAAACCTTATTACACAACCTACATGAGGAGGTATCCTGTTCTGTGTGTATGAGCCCGTTCACTAAACCAAAAATATTGCCGTGCTTTCATACATTTTGCCTTCATTGTTTGAACGAGCTTCAACGAACAAGTGGCAAACATGGCGAGATTACATGCCCGGAATGTCGTAGAAAGTTTCAAGTTCCTGGAAGTGGTTATCCTAAAGACTTGCCGGCCAACTTTCGAATGAACAGTTTGTTGGATGTAATGGCTATTCAAAAATGTAACGTCGCGGGAGTGAAGTGTGGAAACTGCGACAAAACAAGTGCCCAAAGTTTCTATTGCTTTAAATGTTGCGCATTCTGGTGCGACGATTGCATTGCAGCTCATAACATTATCCGAGCCAATAAAGACCACCGGGTGCTAGCGATTAAGGAATTTCAGGATCAAGACATTCAAGACGTGTTAAAAAGGCCAGTATTTTGCCAAATAGAACATCACGAAAGCGAAGAGCTGAAGTTCTTTTGTAAAAACTGTGAAAACGCCATTTGCAATACTTGTGCTATAACACTCCACGAGGGTCACGCTAAGTTGCTTCTCCAGAATGTTGCCAGTGAACGAAAGTCAACTCTACAGTCCGCGATGGAAACTCAGAAAGAAAAGGCTCTTGAGATGAGAAATACGATCACCAGACTACAAAGTGAGTGCAATGAAATTCAAGAACAGGTCGCTTGCGTGAAGAAAAGCGCGCAGAGTTTTATTGACAATTTAATGAAAGTCTTTGAAGCGAAGAAACAGGAACTATTTAAAGAGGTGGAAGACAAAGCTCAAGAGGTGATCGAGCGTCTGGTAGAGCAACAGTCTGAGGTCGAATACAAATTACGGCGGATCGAGACGTCAATTGAAGAAAGGGAAAGATTCCTAAAGCGAAGCTCAAATGCTGAGATTGTGCAGTTTAACACCGTATTCCAGGAGGAAGTCACTGGCGAGGGAGAACTAGTCGACTGCGACCGTAAGGAACTTTGTCACTTTGTGTTCTTTCCAAACAAATTATTGATGGCTAAAACAAACAGTGAAGGTGTTGGTTCTTTGAAACAAATCATCAGCCAGACAAAATCGAGAAACTCAAAAGCGGAAGGAAAAGGAATCACTGAGGTCACTGTTGGACTTGAAGCGCAGTTTGTTTTAACAACACGAAATGCTGAGAATGAACAATGCTACGAACAGTGTGATATCATTACAGTGGAAATCAAAAATGATAACGACCGTGAATGCGCCACTGAAGCAGAAGTCCAAGATAACAAAGATGGCAGCTACAATATTAGTTATTTTGCCAAAGAAGCAGGAACGTGCCAGACATCAGTGATGATAAATGGAGAACATGTTATTGGCAGTACATTCACTGTTCAAGTTAAACCCAGGCAGTACAAACCTGTGTTGTCATTTGGAGAAGAAGGCTCATCTGCTGGAATGTTTAGTGGACCTTGGGGTGTGGCGGTGAATGAACGGTATGAAATTGCGGTAACTGATACTCCGAACAGCATTGTCCAGATCTTTAGTAGTGATGGAACTTACTTAAGGTCTTTTGGCAGTAAGGGTGATCAAGAGGGAGAGTTTGATTACCCTACTGGTATAGCTTATTTAAATAATGGAAACATTGTAGTAGCTGACAGTCATAACAACCGACTGCAAATATTCACTGAGCAGGGGGAGTACCTTACTCAAATTGGCGGTGAAGGAAATCTTGATCATCAGTTTAATTATCCATGGGGTTTATCGGTAGACAGTGATGGTAATATTATTGTTGCTGATTCAGATAACAAACTAATCAAGATCTTCACTCCAAGCAGCCAGTTGCTTAGAAAGTTTGGTGGAGGGGGTTTGTTAGTGGATCCTTGTCACTGTATACAGAAGGATCAATATTTCATAGTATCAGACCCAGGTGATCACAGTATCAAAGTGTTTAATACAGACGGTGATTTTCTGTATAAATTCGGGAATGAAGGGGAAGGGGATGGGGAATTCAATAAGCCCCGTTGCTTGTCAGTCGACAAAGCAGGACACCTGATGGTCTGTGATCGTGCGAATGACAGAGTTCAGGTATTAGAACTGAGTGGAAAGTTGATAACAACGTTGAAACTAATGACTGGGGGATCACCAGTCTCTATCCCAGTTCTGTCTGATGGTAGGATAGTAGTGTCTTTTTTTAGAGACCATCGCATTCAGATAATTAAATAAATACCTTTGATACTAGATAAATGTAATAACAACTCCCTGCAATTGAAAACAAATATGTAGTAAATTTATTATGGTCTTGTTTTTCTGCATAGCGTTTTCTATGTAACAACCTTTTGCAATGCATGAAGGGTAATTGTGGTCGTGCCCTTTCCAGAAGTGCTAAAGTTTTTTAGGTTGTGAATCGAGCTACTGCAGTTTTAATCTTCTTTGAGCAAGCAAGTAAATATCGATGTTACCTGTAGTTTGGTACATACTTTATTTCACCCTATTTTTTATCGGTAATAAAACCCTCCATACGATGATTATTTACACACTTGACATGTTCTTCGTGAGATTATTTGCCAGTTTATGAGAGATAGAATGCAAAAAGTCTCTTATTTTTCTTCAAAGGTGGTCTTATATCGTGCTTACCAGGAAAGCAATGAGCGTCAAGGCCACGAGAGATGAAAAACGAGAGATTCATAACAAGCTGGCGTAACGGGAAAATGGGCATTTGATGGATGCCACCCTATGATTTCGAAAAAAATGAGACTGCTCGTATATCTGCTAAAGAGCATAATCCGTCTACAACAACAGTGCATTGTATTTCGTGAGAAACAAGTTCTGGTGCTTGTGTAACAACCTTTCCTAGATTTCCGAATTTGTTTATTCAACATATATGTTGTTGTTAATTTTTTATCTCAGGTAATTTTTGTCCCGCTTTTCCTTTTGGGTATGGTAATGTCTGCTAATGAAGTTGAAACAAAAGAAAAATAAAAATTAACTGAGATAAAAAATTGACTACAACACATACAAATTGATTTTCACTTGACACCTGTATGCGAAGCATGCTGAATCTGATTCTTGCGAGGCTACTGATGATAGCGTTACTAACCTTCCGTTTAGGGATAAGGCGAGTAAACAAATGAGAGATGGGAGCCAAAGGAAAACGGAATACTTGGCCTGACGAACATCCTTTCAACTAAGGAGATTTTAAAAGCACAACAGTCGAGCGGGGATGCACATCCATGCACCTCGAGATTATTGAGTCTACCTTATGGCTGATTCAACGATAAAAAGCGAGTCAAGTATTTCATGAAGGATTAAATGCATTTTTCTCTCAACAGTAGCTCATCTTATCTTAGTTTGCGATTAGGTTCGTGTGTTGGGAGTTTGTGCTGCATATCTCTCGTTGCCTTTTATGCGAGGAATAGCATAGCTACATGGTAGGAGTTACAACTAGGAGTGGGGGGGGGGGGGAGGGTAAGAGAGGTTAGATACTGCTCGCGCAAAACTTTGCTACTACGCCGTAGACTCAAAATTCTATTATCATACTGTTATCATTTCTTCCTAGGGTAATATTTTCAACCCCCTCTGACAAATGCGCGCTAAACGTTCTACCGCTTCTTAGTTCCTGCGAAACGCTATTCCTAAGCATGTCTCCAATCCCCCCAAGAAAGTATCTGTAGCGCAAAAGCGCTTGATTCATTACTATTAACTCGAGAGAAATTCTAGCTCCGCCCCTAGGACCACTTCAGACGCCGTAAAAAAGGCTGCCATCTTTTTGACGTTAAAGTACAGAATTTCATTTGAGGTTGACGTTAGTCGTCAACCTTTTACGTCCAACGCTAGGTTTTATACAGCTCAGGCCCCTGACGTTCTTCAGGAAACCAAAAGAAGAGAACACAATTCCCCCCTTAAAGGCACTTTGCCGGCCACGTGATAGACTGTCACAAAAGACGTCATTTTAATAGATTGCGTAGTAGGTGGCATCTAGAGTGTATGCAGGCTACCTAGAGTGCGGGAAAGCTTTTCGGTGAAACCCTCGAGGAAAAATCACGCTGCAGGGATTTGAACTTGACCGTTTTCCCCATTCTTCTCACGGCTCTGCCTTCAACACAAAAGCGCTTTTGCAAAAAACACGCACATGCGCAATAATGAAAAAGGATTTGTAGTGGTGAATGGCGACACACCTTGACATCCATCACGATAAAACAACAACTTAAACGTTTAATCATACACGAGGCGTCCCTGAATGATTTGCAAGTGCCCCACAAAATGACCATCACATATATCGATTAGAATTACAGCCAAAGAAATCGATTAACCCGAGGAAAGACCTTAACAAAACGGGTTAACAAAACACTTGAGATTATTTTACGCTGGCATCGTGCACGCCAATCACGAGGCTTCCGTGCGCATGTTAACAAAAGGAAACCCGCTGGCACCAAAAGACCAGCAGTTACAGGTAATGATCGTTCACGAACATTGCAATTAAATAATTTATTGTTGAACTAGTCTTTATTCTATTGAACCAGTTCCAGTTGAATAATTTAATTCATGTCACTAAAGTTCCCCTATAAAGCACAACACCGGTTTTCGAGTCGATCAAAGCCGGCCACATGTGATACTTTATTCCAAGAGAAGTCATGTAAGACGTCATGAACCGTCCATGAAGTTTCTCTGAGAACTCTGTGGCTTCGTAATTAATGCTCATTGGTGGAACTTGGACTGCCAGCATCCATGACAAGCGAACACATTCATCCATGTATTCTTTTAACTTCAGACAGTTTTGTAATTCTGGAAAATCGTACAAGGTGCTCCATAGCTGTTTGCTTACATCATTTAAAGCCAAAAAGAAAAGAAATGTTAAAAATCTCCTTATGAAGCTATTCGCCTCCTTTTTACGCATGTACGAAATGATGGGGTTAAAGCAATGTCTCGAGGTCTCTCGGAAAGAAAACAGCTGATTATACCCGCGTGTCCCGCTGTCGAAACGTTTTATTCCGTCCTCATAGAAATACAACTTTTCTAAGTCAGACAAAATGTATAGATTGAGTTTATATCTTCAAGATTTCGGTCATTATTGCTTGTGGTTGTCTCCGTCGACATTGTTTTAAATACCACAAAACAATCTACATCTTAAGAGCGAGCTTGAATAATCGATTGCTTAAGGATGCTTTCACAGCTATTTGGAAAGGATTAATTGTTTGCGTTCACCCTCAACAAATTAACCAGAATAATCATCAACTTTTTCGGCATTCATTAAAATATTCACTTAAGTTCTCAACGCACCTGTTTGATACTGTCAATTTTAAATCGTGCGCCCGTTCTCCTTAAATAGTCGGCAATGCGGTCTTGCATTTCCTGCGCGTTCGCTGCTATATTGTCGTCATCCGGAATATCTAGGATTTACTTGAGCTTAGTTTGCTTTTCTGTCAGCGAGTGTTGCACCGTGCGGTATGCCACCTACCGGAATGGACACAAACACTTTTAATATCCTTGGCTCGAGTTAAAGGCGTTGTTTCTAAAGAGACCCCACGGAGTATGATGGGATACATGCTCTTACCCATGGAGATTGAGGAATAGTTCTGTACATGAGGACGGCCACGGCGACCTCTACTGCGGCGGCCGAAAAGTAAAAAAGCCCAAAAATGACGCAGTGCGCATGCGCAATGACTTCACCGTAGCGCCAAATCCTTCAGCGTGAAGACCTGTCTTCATAGCGTAGTCGCTGCTACGTGATTATAAAAGTCGACTTTTCTCCATTTTTTTTACAATCATTGGCTTTAAAGCTTATCATAGATTGTTTTTCACTTTAGCAAAGAAAGTATTTGACACTTCTAGTTTTCCAGCAATTACGTCTTCCCTTCGTTTTCTCAGTTTAAAATTTCTTTTCCTCAACCGAGGTCAAATGCTGTGTACAACTCGTTCGTAAAACGAATCATACAGCAACAAACACTCCTCGTCACTGTTAATCTTTGATCGTAACAGAGAAAAATGTTATCTCTTGCTTCTCTAAAGGAGGTCAATTCGACTTACTAACAGCGAAAGCAAGTGAGCGGGAAACGCCGCAGTCACTGTTTCGACTCCGCTTCCTTAAAGTTGAAATTTGGCTATGGCCTGCGTAGTAAGCGCTTTCCTGAGGTTTCGGAACAAACAAAGACCGAGGAACGACTAGTAACGGGATTTTCGGTTTTGGCCAAGCAAAAAATGGAACGAACTTCGAAACCGCAAGGAAACGCTTGCGACGCAGGCTAACGTACTCTCCCCTGGAGTCTGTATTCACGACCGCCGTAGTATAGGTCACGTGGTCACCGTAGCAATTTTTTTTAAAGTCTCATATGTCTCTTGGCCGACCGAGAAGCGTCCGTGACTCTTAGCTGCGTTACACTAATCATTTGCCATACCAATCGCTCGTCCTCACAAAAAGTTGCTTATTCCCTGAAAAAATTTCCCCAAGCAGACTCTTCAGGGGTTCTCATTGGCCTTTTTACTCATTTTTAGTAGATTATAACAACTTTTTTGAACGACTCACAACTGTAAATGCAAATGAAGATTATGGTACTTACGACCAAAACTGAGAACAATATTTTGTTTTTGATGTCTCCACTGTCGTCCACTTTATCTAGATTCCAACTCATCAAGCTCATCCATAGCGTCTAGCCTTGTCTGGGTGTAGAGGTTGTCATAGCGTTCTACCAGAGCGGACGGCCGACACTCACCAACCGACAGATCCTCAAATTTCCCGCCTTTTTTGAACTGTCTCTGCGCCTGAACCTGTAACCTTAAATAGAATAGACAAAGATATTCTTACTGACTTTCCTCCATGACTGTAATATCCAGTGAGTTTACAGGCCTCCTTCTTTTACCTCTTGGTCAGATTTTTCTCTCTTTTTCTTAGGAGTTGAACAGTTTCCTGTGCTGCTTCAAGCTCATTTTGTTTATTCTGGAGTTGTTTTTAAGGTCGCCATTTATATCTTTTTGCTGTTGGGTTCTTTCTGTCGCATTAACATTTGGACTCAGCTGTTTACTTTGTGTTGCCTTCACTCTTTCCACCTGCTCAATCTCGCTTGACCTAAGTGTAGAGAATTCTGAAAGGCAAAGGAATAAAACCGACAGTCGTGAACGTTCATTTATTTCTAAAATGAAATTGTTATTTCAGTCAACTGTTTCGACCAATCGAGTTGTCGTTTGTTATTTAGCGTTGGGTTATGTAGAAGAGTGTTTTTACTTTAAGTACCAACCCGGATATAAAAACCCCTGATTCACGACTGGCTGAGTCCAGTGAACTCTCGCCTTGCGGACACTCCGCTATAACGGATACCATAATAGTACCGACAACAGCAAAATCCCAGGCAAAACTAAATAGCAGACGTTTGATTGATATAAACTCCTACTATTACAGACTCTCACTAATGAGGACTCTAATTCAAGGTCCCTACAGTGTCTGCCGTAAAGGGAGTTGACTGTAAGTTGAAATGTTTCTTTATTAGGATCGAGAGTGGTTCCTATGAATCGTAGAGGGCTATTAGTTCATCAATATACTGTAAACTGGCTAATGTATTTTCTTTAGAAAATGTTTACTTTATCATCATCATCATCATCATCATCATCATGTATGTTGCGCTTATCTGACCCCTATTATTTTGGCAAAAGTTCAGTCTGGAGGTTTTTCTTGACTCGTAGTTTCTTTTATATAGGGTTTGTTACTGAGCGTAAAGGATTTCCCTGTACTCCTTTAGTTTTACTAGTGCGCACGGTTAAGGTGGCTCCGTAATTAATACAAGAGCATTTAGCTGTGACAAATTTTCCGTCATAACTTTTTCGATTTTAACGCGATGGCTGCGAAACTTTGCAAAGAACAACATATATCATTCGGCAATAATACGAAATATTCCGATTTCATTGATGGTAAATATTTCTTGAGAAATTAGCGCTTAAAAGGACCCTAATGTTCGAAGAAAATCGCGTCTAGTAAAAAATTTTGCTGATATTTTTTACTGAAATTTCTGGTATCGGCTTTAATTGATATAATAAATATGCCAGAGGAATTTCAGAAAAATCGTTGGAGCAGAAGTCCGTAACTAAAAGTCGCTCAAAATTCAGCTGCGAAATTGTTTTGGAATTTCAAAAATAAATTACTATCAGGAAGAAGGAGACACCAGTTTGAATTTTCGGGACAAGTAAATTCAATGTTTGCTAATTCTGAAAACAAAAGCCGATTGGCTATCGTGCTATTCTTTAAAAGGTACTTTTCAGTTTTAGAAGCACTATAAATTGCTCCAAACCTTGCTCTGAAGTAGAATGACTTGTTCCTCGACATTTTTAAAATATCCCTTGGCAGTTTTGGTTCAAACTCCTGCTACATACATTTTGAAGTATTGCAATGCATCCTCAACGGCTTTTCTTGCTGTACGTTGTTTCCAATTCAGGTAGAACTGTCCAGCACCTTTGTTTATGACCAGAAAATGAGCACGTGCGGCAGCTCTGCGAGGAATTCGCACCTCAGCCAGGGGGGACGAATGATAATGATACCCATGTCTGAGAACCGATCTGTATAAACATGTATTGAAGAGCAAAACATAATAATCAAGAAAAAATACCCATTCATTGAAGGAAGGAGTGACAAAAATTTCAGAGTTGTAAATTTATTCACGGGCAGTATTTTTGCGATAATTTTATTTTGCACTGTGATGTTATTCGGTTCACAGGCATGGTCATCATTGTCGTTCGTCCCCCCTGGGTAAGGTGCGAATTCCTCGCAGAACTGCTGCTCGTGCTCATTTTGTAGTCATAAACAAAGGTGCTGGACAGTTCTATCTGAGCTCTGATCACAGGTAACCCAGGCTCTGTGATAGTACCACAGTACGGTTCCAGTAAAATTACAGTGTTTGTATGGGGTAAAAATATCATCCTAAAATTTCTAGGAAATACTAAATAAAGATCAATATTTCTTACTCTGCAGTTAATTGTTGTTGTCCTTATTGCTCCAACGAAGTTTCGTGATAATTTGCAGTAATTTGTTCAAATTCACTCTATCTACAATAATAATATACAAGGTAGGAAACACGAGGTGCCATTTTCGCCGACATGCTCTCATTCAACACAACTTTTTCCACGAAATTCGAACTCCAACGGAAAATAAACATGCCAGGATCGTAGAAATAGGATAGCAGCAGATATAGAAACCAATGAAGCTTTCCCAGATAGAGAAACGAATCCCACAGACTTCGACAAACTCGAAGAATATAATCCAAACACACCGAGAATACGCTCGCCGAAGCAGCCGGGCCAGATTAACGCGCGGCCAAGAAAATGAAGCCTGGGCACTGTACAAAAAAATTCCATCCCGGGGGTCCTGGGGTGACCTTTCTAGGGACCGATACATCATTTGCCCAAGGCCACCCTCCCCTGCTAGAAAAATACTTGATAGAAGGCAATTGTTCTTCTTAGCCAATCACTATGGCCTGTTATAAAGAGATTATTTTCCTCTCGAACTATATTCAGCTCCTGGCGCTGGTCCTCAGAAAGTTTATCAAAAATCAATAGGGCAAGGTTATAAGGGCAAAGGAAAGAACAACGAAGGACGATTTACAAAACCTAAAACGAGCAAAAGATATAAGTGAATTTTGGCTCTTACCGAGGCATTTGTACAACAGGACCAAATTCAAAGAGAGGTGTATCACGATGATTCACATATTTAACCGATAGAGCGTTCACTTGTATTGACAAGAAGTCGGCGTGTTACTGCCGCATTAATCGCTAAATATGTTAATCGCGCTAGTTCTTTGTTTACTAGTGCACGTGCCTTTCACATTCGTCTCAGTTATCGCAATTCATATTCTGTCGCAATTTTCTGTATAATTTTTGACATTAGATTGTAAGCTTCACCGTTTATTTACGATAGTTTCGCTCGAGAGTTCACAGCAACAGTATCTCAGTCATCATCTACCTTTTGTTCAACCTTGTTTTTAGCCCGCCTTGTAAGCATTTCGCGTTGTTATTTCATTAGTTTCATTACTGTTATTTGCATTCCTTAGTAAAAGAAATGGGACGCCTTGTAACTCCGAAGACTCTCCCGATTATATTACTTTTTTTTTAGCCATTTAAATTCAGGCGCGTGTGCGGGGTTTGCTCTGGCAAATGGTGATTGGCTAGGAAGAACAATTACCTTCTATCAAGTATTTTTCCAGCAGGGGAGGGTGGCTTTGGGCAAATGATGTATCGGTCCCTAGAAAGGTCACCCCAGGACTCCCGGGATGGAATTTTTTTGTACAGTGCCCAGGCTTCATTTTCTTGGCCGCGCGTTGATCTGGCCCGGCTGCTTCGGCGAGCGTATTCTCGGTGTGTTTGGATTATATTCTTCGAGTTTGTCAAAGTCTGTGGGATTCGCTTCTCCATCTGGGAAAGCTTCATTGGTTTCTATATCTGCTGCTATCCTATTTCTACGATCCTGGCATGTTTATTTTCCGTTGGAGTTCGAATCTCGTGGAAAAAGTTGTGTTGAATGAGAGCATGTCGGCGAAAATGGCACCTCGTGTTTCCTACCTTGTATATTATTATTGTAGATAGAGTGAATTTGAACAAATTACTGCAAATTATCACGAAACTTCGTTGGAGCAATAAGGACAACAACAATTAACTGCAGAGTAAGTTTTATTGATCTTTATTTAGTATTTCCTAGAAATTTTAGGATGATATTTTTATCCCATACCAACACTGTAATTTTATTACTGGAACCGTACTGTGGTACTATCACAGAGCCTGGGTTACCTGTGCTCTGATACGACGTAGCGTCCAATCTCAATACTTTTTTCCTGAGTTGGAAGCAACGAACAGCAGTAAAAGTCGTTAAAAATGAATTGCAATACATCAAAATGTATGCAGCAGGAGTTTGAGCCAAAACTGCAAAGGGATATTTTAAAAATGTCGAAGAACAAGTCATTCTACTTCAGAGCAAGGTTTGGAGCAATTTATGGTGCTTCTAAAACTAAAAAGTACCTTTTAAAGAATAGCACGATAGGCAATCGGCTTTTGTTTTAAGAATTAGCAAACGTTGAATTTACTTGTCCCGAAAATTCAAACTGGTGGCTCCTTCTACCTGATAGAAATTTATTTTTGAAATTCCAAAACAATTTCACAGCTGAATTTTGAGCGACTTTTAGCTACGGACTTCTGCTCCAACGATTTTTCTGAAATTCCTCTGGCATATTTATTATATCAATTAAAGCCGATACCAGAAATTTCAGTAAAAAATATCAGCAAATTTTTTTACTAGACGCGATTTTCTTCGAACATTAGGGTCCTTTTAAGCGCTAATTTCTCAAGAAATATTTACCATCAATGAAATCGGAATATTTCGTATTATTGCCGAATGATATATGTTGTTCTTTGCAAAGTTTCGCAGCCATCGCGTTAAGAACTAAAAAGTTATGACGGAAAATTTGTCACGGCAAAATGCTCTTGTATTAATTACGGAGCCACCTTAATTCGTTACGGGTGACTTTTCGGATACTTTACTGGAATACCCAACCATGGAAGCCTAGTAAACGTCTCAAACAAAAGCAGGCAACCTTAACAGGTGAGCCTCTAGCTATGATAACACCTCACTTGTTTCATCGTCTACAGTGAGTAACAGTATCGAACACATCTGAACCATCTTCGCTGACGTCACCAAACTCCGAATCACTAGCCAAGGTGCGAGTGATGGTGGGTACCTTCGGTGCAGCCACACCCTTTAGAGACTCTTTTAGCAGTTGTAATACCAGGCGGTACCCGTAATGAAACCTTTCAAGTAATTGTAGGTGACAATTGATGATGGCTATTTTTTGATCAAAATGCCTTGGATTATGTGATTACGTTCGCGCTTTATCTTATTTTACTTCTAGTAGAACAAAAGTGAGATTCAAAATCGTTTTCGGGTAACCTCTGGTTACAGGAGCAACGAGTCTCATTTCCATGTAATTTTAGGATCATATATCTCATCAAACCGTTGACAGCTGAGATTTGATCGTACGTGACTCTGCGTCTGCGATGCATGAAAAAAGATTTACTTAGAAAGGAAAGTGCTATTTAAAATTGTCACAATTCTTTTCCAAAAAAATATATTTCAAGTTTCAAGTATATAAAAAGGACAGAAGTCAGCTGAGAAGTATACACTCTGTATGTTTTTGGAAGTCAACAGGATAAAAAGAATTTCTTGTCCGCGACACTAGTATTACTGTACCAGGTAAAACTAAATATTGCCAGGCAAAACGGCTATGTTTAACAAAACAACATTCTGCTGCATTTTTTTAGCAAATAAACCGTTCCGCGAACTAGGAATTAGAAAAAAAAGAAAAACCTTTTGCACGCAGGGCACTATCCGTGAGAATGCAGAACTGAGCCCAGCAAGACAAAGCACAGCAGGAAATCATCGCATTCATTCAAAGTACGACCTTTGGTAGGAAATATTGAAACAAACCTTCTTCCTCGAGCAACGTTGATTCAGTTTGCGGATGTTCGCTTAAATTATTTCAAAGTTTCGCTAGAGATTGCTTAGCCACTCTTCCAAAAGGAAACATGAAAGCCAAGATCTCCGAATTACAACCCAGGGTTATAGTGTTTGTTATGAACAATCAAGTTCACCGTTACTGTGTTAATTCCCTGCGGACGTGGGAGTAACCAATCGGCGACCCAGTTCAGATTCTGAACTGATTTCTCGCATGGAAATGAGGGAGCCTTACCAAACCGTAAGCACGGTTTATTTCAGTATTAGGTATTTTGAGAACGGACCTCTGGAACCAGGGTAAAGAAGTTACCAACATGGCGCAAAGAATAAACCAAACTCGACCAAACGTTGAAGAAGTACGTAGCAGCACTAGCATGCGCGTCTTATTCACCAATCTGCATTGCGGTTTTTTACCTAGTCGCGGCTTATTTCAGGTCAGCAGTGCCCTGGAAGGTACTGAAACAACAGCTAAAGGAAGAGATCGATTGTGAGTTTCTCTCTTGTGGCCAGTCGATGGAGCAGTTCATCTGTCATAGATTTTCGCTATAGAATTGGTATGGACTCCATTTCTTGTGGTCTATATGAAGCGGAAACAGTGGCACAGATAGTAAAGAACTTGTGAAGCACGTTTTTGGTGTTGAACATTGTTTTTGTCTCTTAGCTTGAACATAACCTGTTTCTTGCAGATATAGAAGGTAAATTCTCTACAGTTAAGCGCCGAATTGGAAGGCCTCGTTTCATGTGCAAGGATTTTCTGTACGGGAGAGGGTTGGACGTAGAGATGGCAACAAAAGAACCCCACCCACTCCCTCCTCCCGTGGAAAAAGCTGCTGACAGGCCAGGACATTGCCCAGTGAAGACAAACGTGTATTTTGAATATAACACTTATTATTTTCACCCTGAACTTACATTGCACCATCCTTGTTTAGAGGGATTCTTTGTAAGATTGAAATGATTTATAAAACTGAATTATCTTAAACGCACGGTTTGACCTATATGTCTTTATATAACTTTATAAAAAGAAAGCCTCAATTCGAGCCAGATATTTGGCGCGCAGTTTAATAATGTTTTATCAGGTTTAGTCTTGTTTCCTTTATAGCCTGTGAACAGACCTTCCGGGTTGGTTAGGACGAGAAAATTGAGGGAAAATTACGAAAGCGGCGAGAAAATCTTGTGTAGAAAAAAAATAGGAAAGAGGTCCTCCCCCCCTTACTTTCTCTTCCCTCGGCTTCTCCCTTTTTCGCCCTGTCCGCCGCTCATTACCGAACTTGTTCGAACCTAATTCTCTGGATAAATCGTAGGTACTGTTTGAGGGATGATTTTTGCCTAAAAAATGCTACACAGTTCCCACCTGAGGAACACCCTAAATGAGAAATACCCGAGTGAACGAATGTCGGCGCGCTCTGGGCAGGAGAGGACTGAGTCTGATGACGTCACTTTTAAGGCTGGAGATAACCGATGATTTTACAACAGTCAGCGTTGGCTGTACTTCTTATTTCTTATCAACCGTTACAGGAGGTCAAATTTACTTTAAAACTTCTCATCATGATCTTCTTTCAGAAGTATAACACGAAGCAACATAGACATATTTACATATGAATTATTGACCAAGTGTGACAGCAGGGTGGGTAGACAGACAGTTGCCACGTTTTTATGGATTCAGAAACCAAGCGGAAGTCATAAAAAGGCAAAAAAGAACGAGGCCATTATTCAGCCATCTTGATCGAAAAAACTCGGTCGATAAAGGGTTTATTATATGGCCGAAAAGAGGAATTTTGAGTTGAGGTCTTAGGATCCAACGCGGTAAATCTCGAGAGACAAAGAGTGGTCCAACTTGCTTGCTACGCTCAGGAAGCCAATAAAAACACAGGTTTCGCTTCATCTTGCCTGCTCGCTTGAAAGAAACATAATAAATGCTTTTGTTATTTCTGTGATACAAACTACTACAATTTCCAGCCTCATTTTCGTTTTTCATATCAGACCATCTGGGGCAAAACCTAAGATATATTTAAGTCTTGTTGACCCTTAATCGGATCCGAGTGTGCGTTTCAATTAAGTCAGCAGTTGAATGAGCTCCAGTTGTTTCATAGTCTTTTTCGTCTAGCCGATTCTTCACACTGATTGCTAGTTATTGTTTGCAACAAATTTCAAAACATCCCAACACATTCTCAAAACATGTCAAACAATGTTTCGTTCATGATTGGTTGATGTCTGTAGCCCGAAGAATAACTAATGGCGCTCGAAAATCTTACTAAAAGACTCTGGGGGCCCTAGCATTCACTCAAACCTTGGTCTCTTACCAGCTCTGCAAACTCAGTTATGGATTTACAAACCTTATTACACAACCTACATGACGAAGTATCCTGTTCTGTGTGTATGAGCCCGTTCACTGATCCAAAAATATTGCCCTGCTTTCATACATTTTGCCTTCATTGTTTGAACGAGCTTCAGCGAACAAGTGGAAAACATGGCGAGATTACATGCCCAGAATGTCGTAGAAAGTTTCAAGTTCCCGGGAGCGGTTATCCTAAAGACTTGCCGGCCAACTTTCGAATGAACAGTTTGTTGGATGTAATAGCTATTCAAAAATGTAACGTCGCTGGAGTGAAGTGTGGAAACTGCGACAAAACAAGCGTCCAAAGTTTCTATTGCTTTAAATATTGTGCCTTTTGGTGCGACGATTGCATTGCAGCTCATAACATTATCCGAGACAATAAAGACCACCGAGTGCTAGCGATTAAAGATTTTCAAGATCAAGACATTGAAGACGTGTTAAAAAGGCCGGTATTTTGCCAAATAGAACATCACGAAAGCGAAGAGCTGAAGTTCTTTTGTAAAAACTGTGAAAACGCCATTTGCAATACTTGTGCTATAACACTCCACGAAGGTCACGCTAAGTTGCTTCTCCAGAATGTTGCTAATGAACGAAAGTCAAGTCTACAGTCCGCGATGGAAACTCAGAAAGAAAAGGCTCTTCAGATGAGAAATACGATCACCAGACTACAAAGTGAGTGCAATGAAATTCAAGAACAGGTTGCTTGCGTGAAGAAAAGCGCGCAGAGTTTTATTGACAATTTAATGAAAGTCTTTGAAGCGAAGAAACAGGAACTGTTTAAACAGGTGGAAGACAAAGCTCAAGAGGTGATCGAGCGTCTGGTAGCACAACAGTCTGAGGTCGAATACAAATTACGGCGGATTGAGACATCAATTGAAGAAACGGGAAGATTCTTAAAGCGAAGCACAAATGCTGAGATTGTGCAGTTTAACACAGTATTCCAGGGGGAAGTCACTGGCGAGGCAGAACAAGTCGACTGTGACCGTAAGGATCTTGGCCAGTTTGTGTTCTTTCCAAACAAATCATTGATAGCTAAAGCAAACAGTGAAGGTGTTGGTTCTTTGAAGAAAATCATCAGCCAGACTAAATCGAGAAACTCAAAAGCGGAGGGAAAAGGAATCACTGACGTGACTGTTGGACTTGAAGCGCAGTTTATTTTAACAACACGAAATGCTGAGAATGAACAATGTTACCAACAGTGTGATATCGTTACAGCAGAAATCAGGAATGGTGACAACCGTGAATGCGCCACTGAAGCACAAGTCCAAGATAACAAAGATGGCAGCTACAATATCAGCTACTTTGCCAAAGAAGCAGGAACATGCCAGACATCAGTGATGGTGAATGGAGGACATGTTAGTGGCAGTCCATTCACTGTTCAAGTCAAACCCAGACAATACAAACCTGTGTTGTCATTTGGAGGAGAAGGCTCATCTGCTGGAATGTTTGGTGGACCTTGGGGTGTGGCGGTGAATGAACATAATGAAATTGCTGTAACTGAATATAATAACAACCGTGTCCAGATATTTAGTGGTGATGAAACTTACTTAAGATCTTTTGGCAGTGAGGCTGATCAAGAGGGAGAGTTTAATTACCCTTCGGGTATAGCTTATTTAAATAATGGGAACATTGTAGTAGCTGATAGTGGTAACAACAGACTGCAAATATTCACTGAGCAGGGGAAGTACCTTACCCAAATTGGCAGTAAAGGCAATCTTGATCATCAGTTTAATTATCCAAGGGGTTTATCTGTAGACAGTGATGGTAATATTATTGTTGCTGATTCGAATAACATACTAATTAAGATCTTCACACCAAGCGGCCAGTTTCTTAGAAAGTTTGGTGGAGAAGATTTATTAGTTGATCCCTGTCACTGTATTCAGAAGGATCAGTATTTTATAGTATCTGACTGGAGTGATCACTGTATCAAAGTGTTTAATGCAGACGGTGATTTTCTGTATAAATTGGGGAATAAAGGGGGAGGGGATAGGGAATTCATTGGCCTCATTGCTTGTCTGTTGACAAAGCAGGACACCTGATGGTCTGTGATTATGGAAATAACAGAGTTCAGGTGTTGGAATTAAATGGAAAGTTCATAACAAAGTTTAAACTAATGAGTGGGAGATCACCAACCTCTACCGCAGTTCTCTCTGATGGTACTATAGTAGTGTCTGATCATAGGAACGATTGCATTCAGATAATTAAATAAATACATTTGATTCAAAATTAATAAAATAGCATAGGATAGGTTGGTTATTCAACTCCCTGCAATTGAAAAAAATATTTGGTAAATTTTATTATGTTTTTTTCTGCATGGCGTTTCCTTTGTAACAACCTTTTGCAATGGGTGCCGGTAATTCTGGTCGTGTCCTTTCCGGAAGTGCTCAAGGTTTTTAGGCTGTGAATCGAGCTACTGTAGTTTTAATCTTCTTTGAGCAAGTTTGTAAATATCGATGTTACCTGATGTTGGTACATACCTTACTTCACTCTATTTTTTATCGGTAATAAAACCCTCCATACGATAATTATTTACACACTTGACATGTTCTTCGTGATATTATTTACTAGTTTATGAGAGATAGAATGTGAGAAGTCGTCGCGAGAGGTCAATTATTTTTCTCGAAAGTCCCGATAACTTTTCGGGCCCGAAATCAAATATTCAAATCAAAATATAAAGAATAAGAGCGCGGGTCCTGGGTAGCAAACTACTCCATTTTGTTTCACTAACTGGTAGTTTTATCATGCTAGATGCAAAACTTTTGAAACCTCGATCTTTAATATAAACGGAGACAGCTTACCGGGCCCGTTAATTATCGGGACTTTCGAGAAACGGGCCCCTGGTGTCTGTATAACAACCTTTCCTGGATTTCCGAATTTGTTTATTCAACATATATAGTAGTTAACTTTTTTATCTCAGGGAAATTTTGTTTCTCTTTTGTTTTTGGGTATGCTAATGTATGCTGATAAAGTTGAAACAAAAGAAAAAGAAAAATTACCTGAGATAAAAAAATAACTACAACATATACAAATTGATTTTCACTTGACACCTGTATGCGGAACATGCTGAATCTGATTCTTGCGAGGCTACTGATGATAGCGTTACTAACCCTCCGTTTAGGGATAAGGCGAGTAAACAAATGAGGGAGGGAAGCCAAAGGAAAACGGAAGACTTGGCCTGACGAACATCCTTTCAACTAAGGAGAGTTTTAAAACACAACTGTCGAGCGTGGATGCACATCCATAGGACCTCGGGATTATTGAGTCTACCTTATGGCTGATTCAACAATAAAAAACGAGTCAAGTATTTCATGAAGGATTAAATGCATTTTTCTCTCAGCAGTAGCTCATCTTATCTTAGTTTGCGATTAGGTTCGTGTGTTGGGAGTTTGTGAGGGATATCTCTCGTGGCCTTTTATTCGAGGAATATCTTAGCTACATGTTGGAGTTACAACCAGGAGTTGGGGGAGGGGGCGTGGGGGTGGCGGTGGCGGTGGTGGTAGATACTGCTCGCGCAAAACTTTGCTTCTACGTCGCTGACTCAAAAGTCTATTATCATACTGTTATCAATTCTTCATAAGGAAATATTTTCAACCCCTTCTGACAAATGCGCGCTAAACGTTCTACCGCTTCGTAGTTCCTGGGAAACACTGTTCCTGAGCATGTCTCCAATCCCTCCAAGAAAGTAGCTGTAGCAGCAACAGCGCTTGATTCATTACTATTCACGCCTCTAGGACCACTTCAGACGCCGTAAAAAAGGCTGCCATCTTTTTGGCGTTAAAGTACAGAATTTGATTTGAGGTTGACGTTAGTCGTCAACCTTTTACGTCCAACGCTAGGTTTTATGCAGCTCAGGCCCCTGACGTTCTTCAAGAAACCAAAAGAAGTGAACACAATTCCCCCCTTAGAGGCACTTTGCTGGCCACGTGATAGACTGTCACAAAAGACGTCATTATAATAGGTTGCGCAGTAGGTGACATCTAGAGTGTATGCAGGCTATCTAGAGTGCGCGAAAGCTTTTCGGTGAAACCCTCGAGGAAAAATCAGGCCGCAGGGATCTGAACTTAACCGTTTTCCCCGTTTTTCTGGCAGCTCTGCCTTCAACACAAAAGCGCTTTTGCAAAAAAACTCGCACATGCACAATAATGAAAAAGGATTTCTAGCGGCGAATGGTGGCACACCTTGACATCCCTCACGATAAAACAACAACTTAAACGTTTAATCATACACGAAGCGTCCCTGAATGATTCACAAGTGCCGCACAAAATGACCATCACATGTATCGATTAGAATTACAGCGAAAGAAATCGATTAACGCGAGGAAAAACCTTAACAAAACGGGTTAACAATACACTTGAGAATATTTATATCCCATGCACATGCTCGAAATAACAAAGGGAAATCCCGCTTAAGATCCCGCTAGCACCGGAAGACCAGTAGTTACAGGTCATGTTCGTTCACGAACATTGCAATTAAATAATTTATTGTTGAACTAGTCTTTATTCTATTGAACCAGTCCCAGTGGAATAAATTTAATTCATGTCACTACAGTTCCCCTATAAAGGACAACACCGACTTTCGAGTCGATCAAAGCCGGCCAAACGTGATACTTTATTTCGAGAGACGTCATGTCACACGTCATGAACCGTCCGTGAAGTTTCTCTGAGAACTCTGTGGCTTCGTAATTAATGCTCATTGGTGGAACTTGGACTGCCAGCATCCATGACAAGCGAACGCACTCATCCATGTATTCTTTTAACTTCACACAGTTTTGTAATTCTGGAAAATCGTACAAGGTGCTCCATAACTGTTTGCTTACATCCTTTAAAGCCAAAAAGAAAAGAAATGTTAAAAACCTCCTTATGAAGTAAAATAAAATACAAAATAAAATACATAAAATACAACTTGTCTAAGTCAAACAAAATGTATAGATTGAGTTTATATCTCCAAGATTTCCCTCATTATTGCTTGGCGTTGTCTCCGTCGACATTGTTTTAAATACCACAAAACAATCTACACCTTAAAATCGAGTTTGAATAATCAATTGCTTCCTTAA
>CALNXK010000070.1:1540000-1597500 GCA_942486035.1 Porites lobata | reverse complement strand
GAAGGCGAATTCTTTACAGTTAAGCGCTGAATTGGAAGGCCTCGTTTCACGAACGCTGCCTTTAATGCAAGGATTTTCTGTAGGGGAGAGGGTTGAAAGTAGAAATGGCAACAAACCAACCCCATCCACTCCCTCCTCCCGTGGAAAAAGCTGCTGACAGGGCAGGACATTGCCCAGTGAAGACAAACGTGTATTTTGAATATAACACTTATCATTTTCACCCTGAACTTACATTGCACCATCCTTGTTTAGAGGGATTCTTTGTAAGATTGAAATGATTTATAAAACTGAATTATCTTAAAAGCACGGTTTGACTTATATGACTTTATATAACTTTATAAAAAAAAAGCCTCAACTCGAGCCAGATATTTGGCGCGCAGTTTAATAATGTCTTATCAGGTTTAGTCTTGTTTCCTTTATAGCCTGTGAACAGACCTTCCGGGTGGGTTAGGACAAGAAAATTGAGGGAAAATTAGGAAAGCGGCGAGAAAATCTTGTGCAGAAAAAAAAATAGGAAAGAGGTCCTCCCCCCACCCCTTACTTTCTCTTCCCTCGGCTTCACCCTTTTTCGCCCTGTCCGCCGCTCATTACAGAACTTGTTCAAACCCAATTCTCAAGATAAATCGTAGGTACTGTTTATGGAATAATTTTTGCCTAAAAAAATGCTACACAGTTCCCACCTGAGGAACACCCGAAATGAGAAATACCCGAGTGAACGAATGTCTGCGCGCTCTGGGCAGGAGAGGACAGAGTCTGATGACGTCACTTTTAAGGCTGGAGATAACGGATGATTTTACAACAGTCAGCGTTGGCTGTACTTCTTATTTCTTATCACCCGTTAAAGGGGGTCAAATTTACTTTAAAACTTCTCATCATGATCTTCTTCAGAAGTAAAACACCAAGCAAGATATACATATTTACATATGAATTATTGACCAAGTGTGACATCAGGGTGGGTAGACAGACAGTTGCCACGTTTTTATGGATTCAGAAACCAAGCGAAAGACATAAAAAGGCAAAAAAGAACGAGGCCATTATTCAGCCATCTTGATCGAAAAAACTCGGTCGATAAAGGGTTTTTTATATGGCCGAAAAGAGGAATTTTGAGTTGAGGTCTTAGGATCCAACGCGGTAAATCTCGAGAGACAAAGAGTGGTTCATCGTGCTTGCTACGCTCAGGAAGCCAATAAAAACACAGGATTCGCTTCATCTTGCCTGCTCGCTTGAAAGAAACATAATAAATGCCTTTGTTATTTCTCAGTGTGATACAAACTACCACATTTTCGAGCCTCATTTTCATTTTTCATATCAGACCATCTGGGACAAAACCTAAGACATATTTAAGTCTTGTTGACCCTCAATCGGATCCGAGTGTGCGTTGTAATTAAGTCAGCAGTTGAATGAGCTCCAATTGTTTCATAGTCTTTTTCATCTAGCCGATTCTTCACACTGATTGCTAGTTATTGTTTGCAACAAATTTCAAAACATCCCAACACATTCTTTCCCTTTTTTGTAGGTCACGGGATTTAAGCTTAATTCCCAGAAAAATTGGGAAGTCGTTCTCAGAAGTTGGGCATCGTCAAAACATGTCAAACAATGTTTCGTTCATGATTGGTTGATGTCTGTAGCCCGAGGGATAACTAATGGGCGCTCGAAAATCTTACTATAAGACTCTGGGGGCGCCCGCATTCACTCAAACCTTGGTCTCTTACCAGCTCTGCAAACTCAGTTATGGATTTACAAACCTTATTACACAACCTACATGAAGAAGTATCCTGTTCTGTGTGTATGAGCCCGTTCACTGATCCAAAAATATTGCCCTGCTTTCATACATTTTGTCTTCATTGTTTGAACGAGCTTCAGCGAACAAGTGGCAAACATGGCGAGATTACATGCCCGGAATGTCGTAGAAAGTTTCAAGTTCCTGGAAGTGGTTATCCTCAAGATTTGCCGGCCAACTTTCGAATGAACAGTTTGTTGGATGTAATGGCTATTCAAAAATGTAACGTCGATGGTGTCAAGTGTGGAAACTGCGACAAAACAAGCGCCCAAAGTTTCTATTGCTTTAAATGTTGCGCCTTCTGGTGCGAAGATTGCATTGCAGCTCATAACATTATCCGAGCCAATAAAGACCACCGGGTGCTAGCGATTAAGGATTTTCAAGATCAAGACATTGAAGACGTGTTGAAAAGGCCAGTATTTTGCCAAATAGAACATCACGAAAGCGAAGAGCTGAAGTTCTTTTGTAAAAACTGTGAAAAGGCCATTTGCAATACTTGTGCTATAACACTCCACGAAGGTCACGCTAAGTTGCTTCTCCAGAATGTTGCCAATGAACGAAAGTCAAGTCTACAGTCTGCGATGGAAACTCAGAAAGAAAAGGCTCTTCAGATGAGAAATACGATCACCAGACTACAAAGTGAGTGCAACGAAATTCAAGAACAGGTCGCTTGCGTGAAGAAAAGCGCGCAGAGTTTTATTGACAATTTAATGAAAGTCTTTGAAGCGAAGAAACAGGAACTATTTAAAGCGGTGGAAGACAAAGCTCAAGAGGTGATCGAGCGTCTGGAAGAGCAACAGTCTGAGGTCGAATACAAATTACGGCGGATCGAGACGTCAATTGAAGAAACGGAAATATTCTTAAAGCGAAGCACAAATGCTGAGATTGTGCAGTTTAACACCGTATTCCAGAAGGAAGTCACCGACGAGGCAGGACTAGTCGACTGCGACCGTAAGGATCTTCGCCACTTTGTGTTCTTTCCAAACAAATCATTGATGGCTAAAGCAAACAGTGAAGGTGTTGGTTCTTTGAAACAAATCATCAGCCAGACTAAATCGAGAAACTCAAAAGCGGAAGGAAAAGGAATCACTGAGGTGACTGTTGGACTTGAAGCACAGTTTGTTTTAACAACACGAAATGCTGAGAATGAACAATGCTACGAACAGTGTGATGTCGTTACAGTGAAAATCAAAAATGGTGACGACCGTGAATGCGCCACTGAAGCACAAGTCCAAGATAACAAAGATGGCAGCTACAATATCAGCTACTTTGCCAAAGAAGCAGGAACGTGCCAGACATCAGTGATGGCAAATGGAGAACATGTTAGTGGCAGTCCATTCACTGTTCAAGTTAAACGCAGAAAATACAAACGTGTGTTGTCATTTGGAGGACAAGGCTCATCTGCTGGAAGGTTTAATCGACCTTGGGGTGTCACGATGAATGAACGTGACGAGGTTGCAGTAACTGACAAACTAAATGGCCGAGTTCAGATATTTAGTACTGATGGAGCTTACTTAAGGTCTTTTGGCAGCAAGGGTGATCAAGAGGGGGAGTTTAAATACCCTTCAGGTATAGCTTATTTAAATTATGGAAACATGGTAATAGCTGATAGTGGTAACAACCGACTGCAAATATTCACTGAACAGGGGAAGTACCTTACCCAAATTGGCAGTAAAGGAAATCTTGATCATCAGTTTAATTATCCATGGGGTTTATCTGTAGACAGTGATGGTAATATTATTGTTGCCGATTCAAATAACAAACTAATCAAGATCTTCACTCCAAGCGGCCAGTTTCTTAGAAAGTTTGGTGGAGAAAATTTATTAGTTGATCCCATTCACTGTATTCAGAAGGATCAATATTTCATAGTATCAGACAACGGTGATCACAGTATAAAAGTATTTAACACAGACGGTGATTTTCTGTATAAATTCGGGAATGAAGGGAAAGGGGATGGGGAATTCAATAGGCCCCGTTGCTTGTCAGGCGACAAAGCAGAAAACCTGATGGTCTGTGATCGTGCGAATGACAGAGTTCAGGTATTAGAACTGAGTGGAAAGTTGATAACAACGTTTGAACTAGTGACTGGGGGATCACCAGTCTCTATCGCAGTTCTGTCTGATGGTAGGATAGTAGTGTCTGTTTTTGGAGACAATCGCATTCAGATAATTAAATAAATACCTTTGATACTAGATTAATATAACATAGGATAGGCTGGTTATTCAACTCCCTGCAATTGAAAAAAATATGTGGTGAATTTATTTTTGTCTTGTTTTTGCATAGCGTTTTCTATCTAACAACCTTTTGCAATGCGTGCCGGTAATTGTGGTCGTGCCCTTTCCAGAAGTGCTTAAGTTTTTTAGGCCGTGAATCGAGCTACTGTAGTTTTAATCTTCTTTGAGCAAGTTTGTAAATATCGATGTTACCTGTAGTTTGGTAAATACTTTATTTCACCCAATTTTTTATTGGTAATAAAACCCTCCATACCATAATTATTTACACACTTCGTGCGATTATTTGCTAGTTTATGGGAGACAGAATGCGAGTTGTCGCCGCAAGAGGTCTCTTATTTTTCTTCAAAGATGGGGGTATATCGTGCTTACCAGACAGGTCTTAGCAGGCAAGCAGTGAGCGTCAAGGCCACGAGAGATGAAAAACGAGAGCTTGATAACAAACTGACGTAACGGGAAAATGGGCATTTGATGGATGTCACCCTATGATTTCGAAAAAAAATGAGACTGCTCGTATATCTGCTAAAGAGCATAATCCGTCTACAACAACAGTTCATTGTATTTCGTGAGAAACAAGTTCTGGTGCCTGTGTAACAACCTTTCCTGGATTTCCGAATTTGTTTATTCAACATACATGTTGTAGTTAATTTTTTTATCTCAGGTAATTTTTGTTTCTCTTTTGTTTTTGGGTATGGTAATGTCTGCTAATGAAGTTGAAACAAAGGAAAAAGAAAAATTACCTGAGATAAAAAATTAACTACAACATATACAAATTGATTTTCACTTGACACCTGTAAGCGAAACATGCTGAATCTGATTCTTGCGAGGCTACTGATGATAGCGTTACTAACCCTCCGTTTAGGGATAAGGCGAGTAAACAAACGAGGGATGGGAGCCAAAGGAAAATTAGGGACTTGGACTTACGAACATCCTTTCAACTAAGGTGATTTTTAAAACACAACAGTCGAGCGTGGATGCACATCCATGGCACCTCGGGATTATTGAGTCTACCTTATGGATGATTAAACGATAAAAAACAAGAAGGATGAAATGCATTTTTTCAAGTCTATCAGCAGTAGCTCATCTTATCTGAGTTTGCGATTAGGCTCGTGTGTTGGGAGTTTGTGCTGCATATTTCTCGTTGCCTTTTATGCTAACCAGGTTCGGGGTGGGAGAGGGGGGGGGAGAAGATAGGTTAGATACTGCTCGCGCAAAACTGATTCTACCGAGGCTACTGATGATAGCCTTACTAACCCTCCGTTAAGGGATAAGGCGAATAAACAAATGAGGGATGGGAGCCAAAGGAAAACGGATGATTTGGCCTAACGAACATTCGTTAACATAACCAAATTAACACGCAACAGTCGAGCATTTCTACGGGCAAGGATGTACATCCATGACACTCTTGTTTTCGAGATTCTTGAGTCTTCCTGTAGCGTTTAAACTATACAAAACGAGTCAAGTATTTCATGAGGGATGAAATGTATTCTTCAAGTCTATCAGCAGTAGCTCATCTTATCTGAGTTTGCGATTAGGCTCGTGTGTTGGGAGTTTGTGCTGCATATCTCTCGTTGCCTTTTATGCGAGGAATAGCATAGCTACATTGTAGGAGTTACAACCAGGTTCGGGGTGGGGGTGAGGGGGGGGGGAGATAGGTTAGATACTGCTCGCGCAAAACTTTGCTTCTACGCTGCTAACTCAAAAGTCTATTATCATACTGTTATCATTCCTTCATAGGGAAATATTTTCAATCCCCTCTGACAAATGTGCGCTAAACGTTCTACCGCTTCTTAGTTCCTGGGAAACGCTATTCCTAAGCATGTCTCCATTCCCTGCAAGTAAGTAGCTGTAGTAGCAACAGCGCTTGATTCATTGCTATTCACTAGAGATAAATTCTAGCTCTGCCCCTGGGACCGCTTCAGACGCCGTAAAAAGGGCTGCCATCTTTTTGGCGTTAAAGTGCAGAATTTGATTTGAGGTTGACGTTAGTCGTCAACCTTTTACGTCCAACGCTAGGTTTTATGCAGCTCAGACTCCTGACGTTCTTCAGGAAACCAAACTGAAGTAAACACAATTCCCCCCTTAAAGGCACCTTGCCGGCCACATGATAGACTGTCACAAAAACGTCATTTCAATAGGTTGGGCGGTAGGTGGCATCTAGAGTGTATGCAGGCTATCCAGAGTGCGGGAAAGCTTTTCGGTGAAACGCTCGAGGAAAAATCAGGCCGCGGCTATCTGAACTTGACCGTTTTCCCAATTCTTCTCGCGGCTCTGCCTTCAACACAAAAGCGCTTTTACCAAAAAAACGCACATCCGCAATAACGAAACAGGATTTGTAGCGGCGAATGGCGGCACACCTTGACATCCCTCACGATAAAGCAACAACTTAAACGTTTAATCATACACGAGGCGTCCCTGAGTGATTCACAAGTGCCCCACAAAATGACCATCACATATATCGATTAGAATTACAGCGAAAAAACTCGATTAACGCGAGGAAAAACCTTAAGAAAACGGGTTAACAAAACACTTGAGATTATTTTACGCTGGCATCGTGCACACCAATCACGAGGCTTCCGTTCGCGTGTTAACAAAGGGAAACCCGCTGGCATCAAAAGACCAGCAGTTACAGGTAACGATCGTTCACGAACATTGCAATTAAATAATTTATTGTTGAACTTGTCTTTATTCTATTGAACCAGTCCCAGTGGAATAATTTAATTCATGTCACTACAGTTCCCCTATAAAGCACAACACCGGCTTTCGAGTCGATCAAAGCCGGCCACACGTGATACTTTATTCCCATAGACGTCATGTCAGACGTCATGAACCGTCCATGAAGTTTCTCTGTGAACTCTGTGGCTTCGTATTCAATGCACATTGGTGGAATTTGGACTGCCAGCATCCATGACAAGCGAACACATTCATCCATGTATTCTTTTAACTTCACACAGTTTTGTAATTCTGGAAAATCGTACAAGGTGCTCCATAACTGTTTGCTTACATCCTTTAAAGCCAAAAAGAAAAGAAATGTTAAAAACCTCCTTATGAAGTTATTCGCCACCGTTTTACGCATGTACGAAATGATGGGGTTAAAGCAATGTCACGTGGTCTCTCGGAAAGAAAACAGCTGATTGAACCCGCGTGTCCCGCTGGCGAAACTTTTTATTACATCCACATAGAAATACAACTTTTCTAAGTCAGACAAAATTGTATAGATTGAGTTTATATCTTCAAGATTTCCGTCATTGTTGCTTGGGGTTGTCTCCTTCGGCATTGTTTTAAATACCACAAAACAATCTACACTTTAAAATCGAGCTTGAATAATCAATTGCTTCCTTAAGGATGCTTTCACAGCTATTTGGAAAGGATTAATTATTTGCGTTCACCCTCAACAAATTAACCAAAATAATCATCCACTTTTTCGGCATTCATCAAAATATTCACTTAAGTTCTCAACTCACCTGTTTGATACTGTCAATTTTCAATCGTGCGCCCGTTATCCTTAAGTAGTCAGCAATGCGGTCTTGCATTTCCTGCGCGTGCGCTGCTATCTTGTCGTCATCCGGGATATCTAGGATTTTCTTGAGCTTAGTTTGCTTTTCTGTCAATGCGTGTTGTACCGTTCGGTATGCCACCTACCGGAATGCACACAAACACTTTTAACATCATTGGTTCGAGTTAAAGGCGTTGTTTCTGTAGAGACCCCACATAGTATGATGGGATACACGCTCTTACCCATGGAGATTGAGGAATAGTTCTGTGCATGACGGGAGGGCCAAGGCGACCTCTACTATGGCGGCCGAAAGGAAAAAAGACCAAAAATGACGCAGTGCGCATGCATGGAAATAACCTTTCGCCGTAGCGCCAAATCCTATAACGTGAAGACCTGTCTTGTGGCGTAGTCGCTGCTACGTGATTCTGAACTGAGCCGACTTTTCTCCTATTTCTTTTTACAATCACTGGTTTTAAGACCTATCATAGATTGTTTTTCACTTTATCAAGAAAGTATTTGACGCTTCTGGTTTTCCAGGAATTACGTCTTGCCTGCGTTTTCTCAGGTTAAAATTTCTTATCCTCAAACGAGGTCAAATGCTGTGTACAAGTCGTAAGGAAAATCCAGGTTTTGAGGCTTACAGGAATCCAGCATACAGCAACAAACACTCCTCGTCACTGTTAATCCTTGATCGCAAGAGAGAAAAATAACATCTCTTTCTTCTCTAAATGAGGTCATTACGACTTATTAACAGCGAAAGCAAGTGAGCGAAAAACGCCGCACTCACTGTTTCGACTCCTCTTGCTTAAAGTTGAAACTTGGTGGGCTATAGCCTGCGTATCAAGCCTTTTCGTGTGGTTACGGAGCAAAGAAAGACCGCGGACGACGAGAAACGGTATTTTCGGTTTTGGCCCCGCGAAACATGGAACGAGCTCCAAAATCACATGAAAACCCTTGCTGCTCCTTGCCACTAAGCTGCTAGGTGGGCTATTAAGGTGGGCTACGGGACGTACTTTCCCCAGGATTCCGCATCCACGACCGCCGCAGTAGAGATCACATGGTCACTGTAGCGACTCTTTTTTTAAGTCTCAAATGTCTCTTGGCCGACCAATAATCATTTGCCCTACCAATCGCTCGTCCTCACAAAAAGTTGCTTTTTCCCTGAAAAATTTCCTCAAGCAGATTCTCTAGGGGTTCTCATTGGCCTTTTTTCTAATTTTAAGTAGATTATAACAACTTTTTTGAACGAATCACAACTGCAAATGCAAATGAAGATTATGGTACTTACCACCAAAACTGAGAACAATATTTTGTTTTTGATGTCTCCACTATCGTCTACTTTATCCAGAGATTCCAACTCATCAAGCTCGTCCATGGCGTCTAGCCTCGTCTGGGTGTAGAGGTTGTCATAGCGTTCTACCAGAGCGGACGGCCGACACTCGCCTGCCGATAAATCCTCAAATTTCCCGCCTTTTTTCAACTGTCTCTGCGCCTGATCCTGTAGCCTTAAATAGAACAGAAGAAGATATTCTTACAGACTTTCCTCCATGACTGTAATATCCCATGAATTTACAGGCTCCTTTTTTTACCTGTCAGTCAAATTTTTCTCTCTTTTTCTTAGGAGTTGAACCATTTCCTGTGCTGCTTCAAGCTCCTTTTGTTTATTCTGGAGTTGTAATTGAAGGTCGGCCGTTACATCTCTTTGCTGTTGGTTTCTTTCTGTCCCATTAACGTTTGGACTCGACTGTTTACGTTGTGTTGGCTTAACCCTTTTCCCCTCTTCAGTCTCACTTGAGCTAAGCGCGGAAAATTCTGTAAAGAAATTGAAGAAAATCGACAATATTGAATTTTTTATACATTGACCGATCTAGGTGTGTTTAATTATTAATTTTTAACTTTGAATTACGTCGAAGAGCCGCTTAAACCGTAAGGCCAAAGGGACGAGGCTGTTAAAGTAAAGTAAAAAAAATGGTTTTCTGCAAGACGCCGAAATGGTTCTTTAGTAGAAAGAAGAGTGGGTCTTATGTATCGTAGAGGGCTATAAGTTTATCAAAGTCAACTGGCTGTTGTTTCCCTCTTTAGATATGGTTTACTATTGATATAAATATGATCATGATCTTGATCATCATCATTATTATCATTATTATTATCATTACTGTTATTATTATTAACACCGAAAACAAACTTATGTGATCCGTATTTACAGTTTGACCAAAGTTCAACGTAGAAGTACCGTACTTCTTGAGTCGTAGCTTTTTATTTGCTGGTTGTTACTGTATCTAAAGGGCTTCCTAGCCTACGAGCAAACTCTCCGGGGTGCTCTGGAGGCGGGGCGGGAATAAAAAGGACAGCTTGTAACAACGTCTCTCTTTGGAATTTGAATTCCGCCTCCAATTCCCCCGTGGCTCCCCGTCGACTAAGCTGTCAGATTTTCGCCAATCAGCGCGAAGCGGAAACGAGCGCGAATGTAAACAAACATAGAAAAACACGTGAAAGCACGCGCCAAGGGTAAAGACATCATTACTCATGCCATCTCCGCCAATGAGCATTTCAAATCCCAGAATCGTAGTTGCAGGCTCTCCTTCCTTTTCCCGCCCCGCCGCCAGAGCACCCTGGAGAGCTTGCACGCAGGCTAAAGGCCTTCCCTACTCCTTTAGCCTCACTACTGTGCGCGACTAACTAGTTACGGGTGACTTGTCGGATACTTGAATGAAATACCTGATCATTATGAAAGCCTGGTAAACAAGCCAGGCAACCTTAATTGAGCCGCTAAGGTAACACCTTACCTGTTTCGTCGTCCAATTGGGTAACAGTATCGAACACATCTGATCCATCTTCGCTGACGTCACCAGAATTCGAATCACTAGCCATGGTGCGAGTGATGGTGGGTACCTTCAGTGCAGCCACACCCTTTAGCGACTCCTCTAACAGTTGTAATACTAGGCGGTAACCGTGATGAAACCTCTCGAGTAGCGGTAATACTTGTTCGTCAAGTGACACGTTAAATTCTTTTCTTAGTGTGCTCAAAAGTTGAAGGACCTGAAACATAACGAATTCTACATTGAGGTTGACAAAAGTAAGCACAGCATGATAATCTGCAAAACAAAAAATCGGTTTAGCGTAGCGTAATAGTAAAGTAAGAGCCTCACACGCACGAAGCGCGTTAGCCTCACGGGCGAGAGAAAGAAAATGTATTTTTAGCGTCTCTCCCCAGTCTCGTTATCAGAATTCAGCCTCGCTCCAGACCCCTTGTTTGACTGTTCGCGTATACTTGAATACGCAAAAATACGGACTGTTTTGCGATCTAACTGCATGAGATATGACCTCCCTGATGACATGATTCGACTCATGACTTGATTTACCTGTCTCAATTTATAACTGCTACAACCAGACCACAAATCAGTTGTCCCATAGTTAGTAATGTGTCCTGAGGGTTATTCAACAGTAAAAGTTAAATGCCTTCTCTGCTTAACAAAGTAAACAGGTAATTCCTAACACAAACTCTAGTACAAGGTTTGTATGGTTATAAGTCGAAGGGGATAAATGACGAGAAAAGGGAAGTTTCCTCCCCTACTCGCCCGGGTCACATGTTTACAACAGGTTATCAACTGCATAGCTTACGTAGCAGGCGTCGAAAGGGATGGGGGGGGGAGGAAAGGAGGGATAAGGGAAAGAGGATTTTCCCTTTTCCCTATCGCGCTTTTCTCCCCCTCTCCCCAGTCTCTCTCTTGCTCAAAAATCTGTGGGGGAGTGGAATATCTGAGTACCGCGAGCAGTGTGTTGTGCGGGCGCCTGTACGAGCGTCCTGACGCCAGCACAACACTGGCCCTGCTTGCGGCTTTGCTGCTCGAATACTCGAATATCCCACTCTCTCACAGATTTTCGAACAAGAGCAGTCTGGAACAAAAAAGAGACTGCTCGCAGTCTTTTTGCTATCCGTCACCAAACAAATCAACGGTTCTTTATCAAAATCATGATATTCCTTTTTGATAATGTTTATTTACATGTAACTGGAACTGGAAGGAAACTAGTCCTTGAACACATCATCATATTGTTAGAAAGGATGCAAACAAACGTTACGCTTAAGTTACCCAAAGTTTGTAAACACATTTGTTTGGTTGTTCAATGAGAGCAGCGTTTGTATGAAACATTATTTGTATTCATAGTTATATGAGCACGAGCCGACCAACCTTAATTACTCACGCAAAAAAATCGTCAACGTACGAAAACTACTAATTAGAAAATTCCATCTTATAGCACTTAACTGTACTTATTACATGTTTGTTGTTGTTGTTGTTTTGTTTTGTGTTTTAATTTTTATTGTAGAGAATAGCGCTCTTACCTCTTTATCGTGGTCAATGCGTGTTCCTAAGCTTTCGATTAACTCATTTATCACTAGTTTGTCCCTTGAACTATCCTGTACTGCAGACAGTAGCGATTGATTAAAAGACAGTCTGTCCTCGATAGTTTTCCTCGACAGTTTTCTCATGTACTGAATCGTCTTTTCATCGATATCTACCTTGTTGTGTGCAGAAGAAGATAAATCTAGCTCACCATGATTATTAGGCATGCTTAATAAGACATCGGCCAATCTTTGGAGGGAGGATTTGTAATGGTTTATAGCCCGCTCTAATTCAGACTTCAAAGCCTCGGGCATTCCCATGTAACGAGTTGCCGATGATCGTGTTATTGTCTCGAGCAAAGAATGCTCGGAAAATCCTTTCAAGGCTTTCGAAAGCTGCTCCACTCTCTGAACAATTCTTTCATGAAGGGAATTATCGATCTGCGCGCAAACTTTGAAGATCGTTTTAATATGCTCTCGTGAACGTGCGCTCGCGAACGTCTGATTGTTATACTTGAGAACATCCACGAAATACCGAACAAGCCGTTGGACAAAATCATCGCTGGAAAATCCGTGATCTGGAAGTTTTCCCTGACGATCGTAAAAAATCTTTGAATAAAGCGCTGCCAACGAAGCTAAGCTGCTTGGAATATCAGCGTAAAGGCTCTCCATGGACAAGTTATCCAAAATGAGCACCAGAACATCTCCGGGAATTTGATTAAGTATTCTTGTAAGTTCTTGGTATTCCTTTCTCTCGATGCGCAAGTTCACCTTGCCAATAACTTTCAGAACCAGAATCTTGCCGTCCTCTAATGAGTCTTGCTCCGGTTTTGAAGCTTTAGTATCAAAGCTCCGCCGTCCTCGATTCGTTTTTGTCGGTGGTTGTAGATTGTCATTTTCAGGAAAAGAATTCGATCGATTTTGCCTAGAGTTGGCTCTCGTTGGAGGCAAACTCGACCGACCCTCTGACATTCTGTACCTTTCAAATGCACTCAAATGTTAATTAATTAACTAAGAATTCTTTCAGCCAAACCTCACTACGAAGTCCTGATGATTTCATTGGAAGCTGGATCTCATTATTAAACGTTATTTTGTTCTCGCATAACAATCATGATCGATGGATAATCTCTCTTAATGCTCTTTACACATTATGGATAAAAAGAGGGCGTTTTCTAAAGGAAAAGGAAAATTAGTCAATCCATTCACTAATATTCTTGATGTGAAGTTGCTATTGCCGAAATGTAAATTACTTTCAGCTTGTTCCATAACATTACTCTGCCGCCATGGTGATCACCTCGGTTCTTGTTGACACAGTTAAGCCTTGCATTACAATGTGTACGGCTCATTTTGAGAAGACCCCTCCACTAATTCTTGCAACTTTTGGAAAAGTTCGGAAAATCCATCAACAGTGGTAGATAGAACGCCTCGGTTGAAATTAGTAAACTTGCCGAGTTTGAGAGTGGTATGTCAGAAAGAAGTGTAGCTCCATAAAGTCGCCGAATTTTACAGACGTTCGATTATTAAATGGTGGTCGCAAATACAACTGTAGATATCAACATCTCTCTCCCTCTCTCAAACTTGGCACTTTCACGGTTTTTAAGGCGCTTTTGCCAGCTGTGTCAATAAATTTTCGCAAACTGGTCCATGTCAAAAAGGAAGTGGCAATCGCACTGTAGGGTTTAATTTTATCGGCAGATGAGGAATTATTAATCCACTGTTTATCGCTTCTTTAGTGTGTACTGATCAGTCTCTGATCATAAGCCAATATTTTATACTAATACAGTCTACACTGTTCTTCAAGCAAGAAAAACCTCACGCCTTTTAATTTCAAACCTCGCCTCCAAAAGATTATAAATTAAAGTTAAATTATGATGTTGCAGAGACGATGGCTCTTTTTTTATCAGTACGTAATTGTGTGTGTGTTATGTTTCGTTTTCTTTCCTTTTTTTTTGTATTTTTTCCCATGTGTTCATAAGGGTCAGATTGTAAAAAATTGTAACACATAACAAAATTAAAATTTATTAAAATAAAAAAAGAGAGAGACAATGGCTGAAAGTTCTTTGTGTTTTCCAATTTGTTCTAAGTTTACAACTTTTCTCCAAAATTTATGTAAAGTATTTGGGCTTACTTTGGTATAATAGAACTGAAATTTTGGATTCTGCCTCTGCTGGCGTTTATGTCCTTTTTTTGCCTTTATTTGTTATTCTACCTGCTGCGAACGAGGCTAAAAACAAACAGTACGTCAGACCTTGAAGAGATATTCTCGACATTCTTGAAAGGCGCACTTCAGTTCGTGACGCAACAAAACTGACGCCAGTTTCAATTAAGGAAATATCTTTTTGAAAAATCACATGACGCTAAGAGCCATGACGTACTTCTTATTTGGTTCCGGTTGTTTCTCTTCCTTTCGTTTTTCTTTCGGCCAAATCTTATTCTCTCATATTCTCTTGATGTTTTGGCTCCATTTTTCTAATGTACATTAGATGGTACATATTCTGAAGTCGGCATTTATTATTCATGCGTGAAGTAATTACAAGTAATTAGGACTTGGCCAGACCCGCCATTGAAATTGTTTTAATTTGTTTATAGCTTTAAACGTGTTTAAACAAAAGTGTATCACTAATCAAATTAACATAATAAAGTACTTTTGTGGTTGATACGGATGGGGCAAAAAGCACCATCGATTTTACCATGAATTCGGCGCATAGTTATCCCTGAGAGGCTGTGTAAGGTTCGGTACCTAAAGGGGACCTTACTTTCTCTTAAAGGAATTTATTAATAATAATAGGCGACCGGTACAAAGAACTTCTGCCCGAGGGTCCGAACAATGTAAGTGCTTGAGATTTAGTGTTTGTACCATTGATCTCTTTTTGTTATGAAAACTAAGGAATATCCAATCCGTTGGCTTTTGTGGTATAACAAGTCCATGTGAGTTTATTCAAATCAGTGCTTCCTTTCAGAATGCTTTATTTTCAATGAGTGATATTGTACATTCAAAATAACTTCCCTTGTCAATATTCTTAATCGAAGGAATTCGAGTTAATAACATCATTGATGTATCCGTTCTCGTAGTTTCATTTACAGGAAATTTTTAACCTCTTAGTCAACAGCGAACTACAAAGCTCACACCAAGCGACCATGGAAAGTGAAGAACAAATTAACACCGCGGGAAACCTTGACAGCGAACTGACGAAACTCGATGAATTCAGATTCGAAGGGAATAACAACCAAATAACACCGTCACTAAGTGAGTTTGAGTTGCGAAAAATCAAAGATGAACTGGGAATGCTCGATAGCGGCGGAGAATTTGATCATTTGAGTCAACCGCTACCATCCATCTGCGTCGATGGTAACACGGAGCAAGGAACTCCGTTCGATTTTCCTTTAACAGAGGAGGAGCGCGCTTTGTTGGAACAATGCACCATCGGCTCGCCACGACGATTTTCCGATTCGCCCAGCGTGTGTTCCACATCACTGGAACAACTAGCTGACAGCTTAATAAAGGACTTTGAGGACATGGACTCCGAAGAAGAGATGTGTTTTGCACCAAAGGGAGCGGAGAGCGTTGAAGAAGGAAATGCATCTGTTGACCATGGGTACTCTCAAGGACCATTTGGCATGAAAACTTCGCCGGTACAGAAGGAAAATTTAGAATTCGGTCAAGTAAAGGAAAGCCAAGACTTCGAAGTTTCAAAACCGAGTGAAGATAACAAAGGAAATATGAATGAACCAAAGCAAGGTAGTCCTAAATCAAGTGAAAACTCAATTTCCCATCAAATCAATCGAAACATGGACACGTGCTCGAGTTCTGCTTCAACATCTTCGCAAAACGGACATTTCTCCGAGGGCACGTCCCGATCTCCTTCGATAGACTCTGATTCGCTTCCGGCCTCGATTGATTCCGGACTTCCAGTCAAAGACGTTCACATCCCGCAGCACAACTACTTTGTTGTGGTGGCAATAGACTTTGGTACAACATTTAGTGGCTATGCTTTTGCGTTTACACGGGAACCCGAAAGCGTTCACATGATGCGGAGATGGGAAGGAGGAGACCCGGGAGTAACAAATCAAAAAACACCGACAACTTTGCTTTTAAAACCCGATGGCAGTTTCCACTCTTTTGGATTCGGTGCGCGGGATTTTTATCATGATCTTGAACCGGACGATGCGAAGAAATGGATGTATTTTGAGAAATTCAAGATGTCTTTGCATTCAAACAAGGTAATGCTTTTATTATCTGCTTACTCTCTTTGCAAAACTGCCATTTATAAAATACCTGAAATAGCTGTTTATTTTGGTATTGATTTAGGTTTTTCTGTTTGCAGTATAAACACATGAACGGTCTTTGATCTTTTACCTGGTTCGGCCTGCCATTGGACACTTTTAGTTGCATATAATCAGCAAACTATGTCATTTCGAATTGTTAGGTATCTTGGCAATATCCTATTTCTTGAAAAAATAAAGCATTTGTTTCGAGTTTGTTAATGGATACAAAAACTTTTTTACTTTTTAAAAACAAAACCATCTGAAAATGCACTACTTTTAAGGCGCTGAGATGTCAAAAATGTATTCTTACAGCATGAACGCGAGCTTCTAGTTTTGCATGTTGATAATGAAAACTGAGATATTGCAATAAGTTATTTAATGTTTATGATTCGAGGAACGCCATAAAATAAAATATTAATGAGAAGTGGCGGGGCATAGACAGGATTTCAAAAGTCAAGACCTTGTTTTAAAGATGGTGTTTACTTCCCACATATTAAGCTAACAACTATATCTACAAGCTGTCTTTCTTTGTTCAATTCTTTATTTAAAAGGGACTAACAGTTACATAAACAACCATCATAGCTGAGGCAGTCAACGAAAGACGACCTTTGTCGGTTTTATATTCTACCGGCTCCGATTGTCAGGGGCACCCAACGAGAATATTGTTGAAAACCACTTAAACATAGCATTGTTAACCGTATTTTAGTATTTATACGGTAGATACAGGCATATTTTTATCCCCTAAAAATTTTTCATCTGTTCGGATTTCCTAGCTGAAAGTCTAGTGATCCGAAAATTATAGGGATCAAAACTTACTTTTTCGAAAATTTCAGCCAGAAAAAAGGCTTCCGAAAATTCTAGGTGACCTTTTAGGGGTAAAAATCCGTTAAAAATGGGCAATTACAGTAGTTTTTAGATGTTCGAAAATCCTAGGAGAGGCAGGCAAGCAAGAAATTTTACAACAAATGTTCCGAAAATTCTAGATCTCAAATCGTCCTCCGAACAGATATTTTCCAAAAATTGTCGCTGGTTGCCCCTGGATTGTGACGAGGATCTAATATCCCATTGAAATGATCTGCATTATCTAGTGTAACTATCTAAAAGATGCAGTGATGCCTAGATTTTTAAAAACAAATTCTCTTCATTAGAACCAGCAGTTTTAATGTACAAATGCAATGCATGGGATATATACTTGTTTATATAAAGGTTATGAAAGAAGAAAAAAACAACAAGGGGACCTATAATAATAAACTGTAATGTACTTTTTCAACCTTTTCTCTGTCAAAGGATCTTCACAGAGATGTAGAAATAAAGGCCGTTAACGGCAAGTCAGTTAAGGCAGTGAAAGTTTTCGCGCATGCTCTGAAGTTTTTCAAGGATCACGTGTTAGAAGAGCTGTCTGACCAATCAGCAACCAGGATTCTAGAAGAAGACATTCAATGGGTTCTAACTGTTCCGGCCATCTGGAAGGCGCCCGCGAAACAATTCATGAGAACAGCGGCTTACGAGGTGAGTTAGGCTATGTTCGTTCTATGCCGGATAGCTCTTGCGCCTTACAAAAACCCCATATGGGATAGAGCCTCTGTTCACACATATGAACGGTGATTTCGGCGCGATTTCTGTTACCGAGCAAAGCAGCGTCCCTCCGATCTTGAAAGCATCAGATAGGTTCTGTGCCACACTTAAGTCCAATGTGAACGGGCATTCGGACCATAGCGGAAGTAAATAAGTAGGAGCGAGGACTGGAATCCACTGAGACGGAAGTAAATATTCAAGAGCTGGGACTGGGATGTAGTTTACCGAACCCGTTCGGCAAACCAGTCCGTTACGATGTTAGATGAGTGTGAATGACTTGCTCGAGTTCGATCAGTGGCGTTGCTGTCCGGCGGTACTCCCATATAAAAATGACGGAGATGCTTGTCGTCTCGCTTTATGGGTGTAAACTGCAGATTATGGTCTCACTTGGGGTGTTTGGGACGGAAAGTCACTCTTTCAGGTATCGGTTAGGGTTGTGCGTAAAGAAAAACTAGAGATTCATGACAATGCTTTTGAGATCTTATAAAAGATGAAGGCATTCTATGTTAACATCCTCAGCACAATAATAAACACTCTTCACTAGCTCTTACTTACTTTTTAGATGTCTGTTTTAGGGTAGTCTCCTTGAGGGGTCAGTTTAAGCTTGAGCCACACCCACATTGGTCTCCCTTAACCTTAGGGGTTTAATCAAAAATAAAACTCAAACAGCGGTAATAAACATTGCGAGTTTTCGCATTTTTATGAACTCGACGTTTCCTATGCTATTCAACATACATTTCCAAAAGTTATCTTAAGTGAACGTTAAAGAAAATGACGAGACTATATACTCAAAAATTACAAGGGTCTGGGAATGAGATTAGGGGTTTAATTTTAAAGTTCCGAGAATCCCCGTCGCTTTTATATGGGAGTCCCCCGCGCGATGCTGTTCATACAACCCGGATAGCTGTTCTAATATTTGAGTTGCCGAGGTACCGCAATTAATCGCTTAGGGTTCTGATTATATAATTTATTTCTCTTTTGAATTTATTAATCACATTCCCCGCTTTACCTTGACATCAAAGTTACCTTTGCTTTTACTTTGTTGGTAAATTTATTTGTCATTTGCAACAATATTTATATCAAGACCCACATCAAGTTTACTGATAATTTGAAGAAGGCTCAGAAGAAGTGAGGGGGAAAAAAGCCAGAATAATAATAATAATAATAATAATAATAATAATTTCTTATTCACATTTTATTGACTGGGGCCACAGCATTAGGTCTCCGCGCCACAGTTGAAAAAAGACCCTTCCCCAGTTTTTTCGACTTTTGACATGGACCAGTCAGTGAACAAACAGCTGAAAAGGGGTCATAAACGTTGTAGAATTGCCAAGTTTGAGAGATTGATTTTTTGAAAAAGAACGGAGAACTAGCTTGGAGGGGGAAGGGGAAGGTGTTCACCAACTTGCCAATGGAGATTTAGCTTGACATTTTGTCCTGATTTTTTAGCCACTGCTAAGAATTCAGGCATACAGACAGATCCTGACGAATAACATGAAAAAGTGTCCCACTGGACTTGGAAACCGTATGCTCATCTTTGTGTGAGCGTAAACAAGTCTGTAGTCCCCCAGGATGTTCAAAACCGTACTGACCACCCCCTTACTATTAAATTGATTTATCATTAATAATGCATTCAAAGTGAATAGTGAATAGTTCAGTAAATAATAAATACTTCAGAGCACTTTTAGATATCACTACACTCTGTTTCCTAATCAGTAAAAAAAACACTATCGTTGATGACTATAGAAGCACAAAGCGAATCAGTAGTTTGGTTAAAGACAAATTAAGAGTAGATGATGACACATTTGAGTCGCCTAACCCTGAGCGCCATTCTATGTCTAGCTGCGTAGTTGAAAGGAATCGTTCTTAGTTTTCGGTTTACTTTATATTTCCTGTACGATATTTTAACATAGGTTGATTACTTGCGGCCCAAAGTGTGAGCATCCTTGCGGTGTTGTGGAAAAGAATATAAAGCGATCGATTCCGTCGGCCAAAGTCGTAAGCCGTGGACATCATGCTATCATGCTACAAAATCGAGAAACGCAACTTTAAATTCGGGTGATCTATACTCTTAATGGTTCGGGGCAAAACGTTGAAAAGTTAGTCCGCCGTTGCATGTACACGTGGTTAGTTCGAGCGCGAAAAATGTTTTCGGTCCAATTCGTCGGCCATCAAAGTTGTCACCACACTCTTCATATGAAGTATTGCGACGTTGTGCGAGCGTGTCTCCATTCCAGTTCAAACATCAGTGGGTGCACCGAAAAACTGCGTAGGCTATAGTACAGGTTATTTCTCCAAGCTAAGCTGTTTGATAAATCGTTTTGCAACATCTTAAACTTGTGCAAGAAAAAAACGTCTCTTGTAATCGTTTCATCTGCTAGTTAAAGTCTCCCTTGATTGCGGCTGCCGAGTTTTTAACGTTAATATATGGGAAGCTGTTATCTGAGAACATTTTCTTGAGAAGATAGATTTCTCCAGCAATCACCACAGCAATTGAGCCTATTGCAAGACACTCAAACACCACCATGGTGTATCTATCTGTTCCGTTAAAGAGACAGCGCAGTTACTGCCATTTGAATCTTTTACGTGCAATGAGTAAAATTTGGACGTTTTCCAATACAAGGTTGACCAAAATGAAACCTCAAAGTTGCAAATTAAAACCGCATTTTTACATCTATTTATTTACTTTTTTTCTAGTTTCTTATTACATCATTAACATAACTGTCGAAAAAACACTGGCTGGAATACTATAGGAAAAACTCTAAAACTAACTGAAACTGATTCGCATTTTGTGGCTTCTTGTTCGTCAGAGACCTTCTCAAAATTGGCCCTACATTAACGAGGTTTGACAAATTTATAATCGGGTGAAAACATGCACAACACAGCAAATAGAAAACTTTTAATTAGTATTTTTATCATTTAAGCAAGGGAAAAATTCTTTCGATTTATTTGACAGCTTCACACACAAAAGAACGCGTAACTGTTGAATATGCAGAACTCGCTCAGAAGAGCTTTTGAACTAACAAAGGACGGTGTCATGTGATTGGAATAAAATGCGTATTTTGCAATGATAACAGTTTACTTTGACAGTTCTTTGGTTACGTTCTACAACCAAAAGTCCACCTAACGTGTCCGTATACCTCGATTGTCCCTATCTAAAGTTATTAAGAGCTGAGCTCTCTCACCTCGAATAAAAGGTGTGATTGTATTATTTGTCACCAAACCTGAGAGTGTTTTGCGCGATGATCGTTGCAATCAATGTGGGCTTGTGCTCCGTGATCTGGACGCAGTCCTCTTTCGCTCTTAGGGGCCTCATTTTAGTTTATGACCAGTACTAAAATCATTTAGTCAACATATTGCCTTTCTATGAAGATTACACGTATGTTATGTAGAATAAACATTTTGACGAGCACTCCTTCGAAGTGATTGATGAAAAGCTCCTCTTCTACCAGAAGTTCGTATTTAAAAAACCGTCACTACAGTTTGATCCAGTTTGTCTGTAACATCTAGCTCCATCCGCGAGTGACAAGATGTCTGCTTCGCGTCGATGCGTTTCACTTTGTCGAGCTTATCAAAGCTAAAGCCTGTCCTCGAGAAAAAAACAACTGACCAGGCGGCAAGTACGGCAGTTCCTCTCCGTTGCAAATTTTCTTCAAGAGGTAACCTTCAACAACTACGACGACCGCAATTGTAGCAGCGACAAAAATTTCCACGAACACCATGCTGTCTTCTTTAGCAACTGCTCCCAGATTTAACCAAATGAAAAAAACGAGCTGACTGATTCAGTCTTCACTCGACTCGAAAACTTGTTTACCTGAAACTCTTGTATTTTTCTATTATTTTTGTGGTTGGAATTAAGCCACTTTTTTGGTCACCTGCTCAGTATCATAATTAACGTACGGATATGAAAGAGTGCTCCCCCACCCCCCAAGAAAAACACATTCATCACGAACGTAAACATGTCTCAGTGACGTGTTTGTGAACATATTTTATTTCCAGCTTCAATTACGGGGTTTTACGCAGGAGTATTAGTTTTTTTAATCAAGGAAATTCGTCCAGTTCTGTGGTGCTACTTTCAACTCGAGAGAGTCTCTTCTTTATTTGCTGGTATTGAAATAAATATTTTTGTTTTGCGATTTGCCCAGATAACAAATATTTACACAGGAACCATGGACAAGCAATTGTTAGCTAAAAAAATGAAAACCTCAAAGGCAACATTAATGAGTGTAATGGTTACAGATTTTGAATGATGTCTTGAGGGGTGAAAACTTAGGAATAGTCGTTTTCAAGAACCACAGTCAAAAGCGATAATCCATTTTCCAATCGATACATGTATAATGAGTTTTCCCGCATGCGCAGTGGAAAGGGAACTTAATAATTTATCTAATGAATTTATGTGACTGCTATTTTAAGTTTAAGCAGTAATTACTTTTTACGTTATCCTCAATTTTCAACAAAAATAAACCTCAATTATTGATTTCTACCCAAAAAATACTTTCTCAAAGTTGCCTTTTGTTAAGTGACTGGTATGAGCAAAATTTTTTGATGGAGTTACAAAATAACATAAAACATTCACTTCTTTTACTTTTTCTTTATTGTATGTTATTTTCCCTGCGTTTCACCAGTAACACCATTAAAATTAGCCTCTACAGGGATAATCGAAAACAGAGCCGGAAAACTCAAGCCATAATTATATACGTGACGAAATACGAAAACGACGTGATGGAAAATGCTACGCTGTCAACATTTATTATTCTAGCTGAGGCATTTTATCAATAGATGTTGTCTATCCCCTTTTGCGCACATGCATTCGCCTTATGTCTTATTAGATGTCTTCCTAATAGATACTGGCAAATACATAGATATAACCATAAAAACAGCGAGTGTTCACGTAAACGTTCTCTTTAATTAATTTTAATTTTGCCTCGGAAACTGTTTACATTACTCATATTTGTAGTGTTCCACATTAATGTCCATGTTATAAACAGTGTCTCACTTATGTCAACTAATATCCTTAGGCTTTATTTGACGTTTTATACACCATTCAACTTGCAATAATTGCTCAATGTTCTTGACAGCACACAGGATGACTTGAAATGTCCTAAAATTCCACACAAGCGGATAGCGAAGCTTAGGTATAACTTCTATTTAAACTTGTTTCCCTCTAAAAAATACGCCCCGTGCAGGTTAAATACTTTATCAAATAAAGGATAAATTGTGCAGGTAAAATCAATCAAGCCATCCATCTCTGCTTCGGCTTCGTTTACAAGAGATACGACCCATCGCCAGCCAAATGGTATTTTGAGTTTAAATGAACGCGGTAAGCTTTCCCCTCACAAAGTTTCTTGAGCATATAGACATCAAGAAGCGTCAGAGCTGTAAACGTCCCTAGCACCACTATCTCCACCACGACCATGTTGAAGATAATCTTTTTCCTTGTAAGCTTCCTCGGCTCATTTATCGTAGATATGCGTCTACGAACCTAATTTGTTCAGTGTTGATATAAAGAAAGGTAAGGAAACGCTTATGTTTAATCAACTCGCTAATGGCCAATGACGCACTTGTAAAAAAATACTTGATATTTGGCAGAGTGCCTAACAGGTGGAACTGGAAATAGAGAAACGCTCCTCTCTGAGATTAAAAGGATGATTTACAAGATACATGAAGTAATACATGCAAAGAAGAAAAAACAGACGAATGAATGTCATCTTTTTCAGATCATCTTATTAGAAAGATAATATGACAAATTTGGTTTTAAATCTCATGAAATGAAAATTTAAAGGTACTAGTTTATCTAATTAACCGCTAAAGACTTTCAAAATATAAGTCGCAAAATTGAATTTAGTAAACATGCTATGTTATGATATACGTACATTGTTGTTCTTTCACGAATCCTAAAACAGTTGTTCAAAACTAAGAAAAAACTTTTGACACTCATCATTTTAAGTCAGGCTTTGTGGCATTTTGCATTTTACTCCTTGAACTGAGTGAATTGGAGAGTGTTCGTCACACGTACAAGTAACTTCATAGCTATAGATTCCTACAAAATTCTCTACATCTTTGATAGACAAAGTGTTAGGTTACATATCCTTCTTACCGAAGACGTCATTCTATCTTTCCCTTATTAGAGCTTCTTAGCTAGTCTTTCGATGTAAATGACCCTAACATCTCACAGAGGTGATTTTAGACCTAATTTTCGCACATCCGCAATTGAAATGCAACTTATAACTTCTTTAAACCATTAACGATAATGCATATAATGTAACTGAAGTTCTCAGTAGCTCTTAGCGCTGAAATCTCCACATCAAGAAATGTCGCGCGTGAAGAGTTCATCTAGCAAAGGCAAAGTAAGGGACTGTCAAGGGCGGAAACTGGGCAGGCCGTTCGCCATCTTCGTCTTGCTCTCTCCGTTGTCCAAAGCATTGTTTTAACAAATAGATATCCAGGATGCTCAAGCCAGCCACGATTACTCCGAGAAATACAGCTGTAACCACCATAATAATTAAACTCCAAGCTTTTGCTTTTTCAGTTCTGCATGTGAACAATTTAAACTGAGCTGAATGCACAACATCACGCTCCAGTAAATATAATGAAATTGCTATTCTTTGACTAGATGGTTGGAAGGCTTCCAAAAAATATTACCACCTGTAAAAAAAATGACATGCAAAATAGTTATGCATATGGCGATCTTCAAAGTTTGTGCTCAATCCTTGACTTTTATCACAGACAAGATATATGATTCCAGTAAATGATGAAATAAAGAGCTTTTGCCAAAAAATTTCCAACTAGAACTCAGAAATTTTTTTTCTGAGTTCTTCTCTTCACACATATATTTATTACATTGTAGTTAGGCTGAAAAAAAAAAACACTGAAATTAGATTAAATGCTGACAATTCCAGATTATAAGAGCAAAAACCTTTTTTGCCCTCAATAATCTCCAGTCTAGATTTTTTTATACGAAATTATAACGGTTAGAATTAATTAAGCGATTAGAATGGCCAATTCTTGGAATTATATTCAGGACACTGGAGCTTTATCTCTTATTAAAGAGCAAAAAAAGATTGGCCAACTTCGTTGTTACAGGGTTGCGTTTTTCCTTTTTACCACTTCTTTGCAACAGTTTCGTTTTATTTAATTATTTCATCTTGTTTTGGCTTGTTTGGCGGCTTTGAAGATCAAGTATTCTGAAATATTGTATCTCTTGCTTTCTGGAATCTATGCCGTACGTATGGATTTCTGTTGTTTTCTTAATATAGTCACCTGTAAAAATTGATATGTAGTTCAGTTACGCATGCGGGCAAATCGCATTTGCCTGGAGGTCATATGCAGGTGAATTAGTAGTTTTTGTTTTTCAAAGATCAATTTTTGCCAAGTTCGCAACTTTCCCTACAGTTTTCCCACAGGCTAAAAAGTACTCATCCGTTCTCGTTACGTAAGTTGGAACTGACTAACCTTATATCACTGAAAATAAAACCCCCTTATATGTTGTATCAAAAATATGTCATTAAAAAAGTAAAAACAGGGAAAGATTTTCCGCATTCAGGCTAATAATTCGCCCCATGTAAGGAATTATTAAAATATTAAATTTGCTTGTATGAAATCCGTAATATCGAATCCAATAAAATTTTTCCGGAATCCTGGGTTCTAGAATCCGGAATTCCACCAACGATCGGAATCCAGAATAAAAGTTCCACTGAAATCCAGTAGCTGGAATCTGGAATCTATGGCGTGAAATCCAGAATCCAAGACTGTCTTGGATTCTCTTACATGGCGTGAAATATTACTCATGAAATAAGTTAGTTCAGTACCAATTAAGAAATGGTAAACGTGCAGCGTGCAACCATGGAGTTATGGATGCACGCGAGAGCTTGCTAAGCACGAAAGAAGCCACGAGGCGATAGCCGAGTGCAACTCTAGCGGGGGTTTTCGAGTTCTTAGCAATCCTCCCATTTGCATCCATAACTCCATGGTTGCACAGCTGCAACGTTAACAGAACATACTATGTGCTTAAGTTGCAAGCTATCTGCTTACCTGCAAGCAAGCTGTCTATCGAGCAAACCTCTTTAGAGTTAGGAATTTCCCCTCAGTCAATTCCACGATCCATTGCATTGAAGCGAATATATTCTTAATTTTTTTTCACTGTTTCGTGCACAAAGTTAAATTCTGCTTTATCAGTTTATCACTTGACGTAATTTCTCATCCGATACTTGTGCCTTTGTCGAAGGCCGCAACACAAACTTCCCACGTAGTAAAGATGAAATATTGTTACTCCAGCTACCACAAGTACAGTCACCAGAATGGCAACAGAGAACATCTTTGCCCACAGGGAACCTTGATTAAACGTTCGTGAAGCGTGGGCGTATTTTCCATTTAGATTTTCGCTTCAGAACTCGTTCTGTATCTCGGAAAATCCTTGCAGATTTCATTCAATTTTACTATTTTGTTTCTAAAAAGCTCTTAAAGGTGCGACAATTCCTTCGGTTAAATGAAACGGGTAGTTTGTTTTAGAGGTGTGCTGGTCACTTAATTAGCGGAATTATAAGAAACACGTTTGCAAAAATTCAGCCTACGAATGCTAATTTATATCATTAGAACTCCTGCAAACTAGGGCAGGTATGTTTAATGTGCCATTTTGAAACTCGTTTATTATTTAGCAGGAGAAGTTGTTGATTTACATAGTGCTTATTACCTGCCTTAGTAGCTCTTAGTGAAACAACATACAGGTTTATTTAGAAACCGTCCTCATATAATAATGTTCATGTGCCTTTAAGACCCTCTGGTGCATTTTCTGGTACTTGTATTGAGAGAGTGCCACATAATGTACGTTGCCAATTTTGCTGACAATTTTGCTAACAAGACTTGTTGTGCTAGCTGGGAAAAAGTTTGATTTTACGCATGCACACACACCATTACACATGCAGTTACCCGAAGTCCCTTTTTGAGAGGGTCTTTGATATGAACTAATTTTCATGCAAATAAAACTTAATTGCCAAGTTTAGTATTACTGAAACAGACCTATGTTCTCGACTTTTTGATCGCTCTTTTGGTTGTTATCTTGTTTTCTGCTCTTTGCTTTTATTAGTTCAACTTCTTCTTAGGGGTTTTTTGACATTGTTGTAAAGACGGTTTCTTCCATCATAGTAGGAAGACCGATTCGTTTTCTTTAGATTTCGCAGTGTGTAGATTTACTCGTAACCGGAGTGTCTCCCTAAAGTTTCCAGTTATAACAACCAAAAATCTGTGGTCGTTTTTCTTTTCTTTTTCTTCTTTGGAACGCAGCGGAAGGAAAAAAATCAAGAAACTTCATGAGAAGACAACGTAATGCAGAAGCGTTCCTTGAACAACGGAAAACATTAAGCCTCTTGCTTGATGCACCTTGCTAAGCGTAGTACTAAAGACAACTTCCCAAACGAAACTGTGTCCTTTTTCATTATTACAGGCTGGCCTAACCACAAAAGATTCTCCAGACCGTCTCCTCATTGCCTTAGAACCGGAAGCAGCCTCGATCTATTGTCGGAAGTTACGTTTGCGGGACTGTGCATGGGCAGAGGAGACAAAACGGCGTTCTACTGTATCTTCACAAATGGATGCATTGGTCGGAGATGAATTTCAAGGTACTTATTTGAACAAAAAACAAATGACCACCCACCCACTCAGTGAGGAGCGCTTCAAATAACGTTCTCAAGAGGATAAAACCTGACCACTTTTTCTTTTTTTCCCTTTCCCTTTTTTTTATTTTCTACTTTATCCTTTTTGTTCCGTCCCTACTTTGTTTCGCTTACCTCCATCAGACACCATCTTTCAACCTATAACGCGTCAACAGAAAATAATTTACTCTCTTTTGAAAACATCAACCCGCTGCAGAACCGCAACCTCTTTCCCATGGTTTTTACCCTTAGAAAGTGAGAGTCCCATGGTAGACCCGTTCTTTTTCTGGCACCGCGGAGATCATAAACTTTTCCATTTTCGAGATAAGCTTATGCCGTTATTCACTTCTTTGTAGAGCGTAATTTTTGACCGAGAAGTAGTTATAAAAAAGTATTTATTTTGTAGTAAAAGAAAACAACAACGAGACTGAAAACTTGCATGTTTTTAAACTTTATTTTGGCAGGTATGTTGCAAAACAAATTTCTGTGAAAAGTGGAAACAGTAAGGAACACGGACACTCAAGATCAACACGCCGGCAGCATGAGAGCACGTTAAGCATGTACACAGCAATATTCCCTGGGAAATGGAAGCCATGGACAGCTGTTTCTCTGGGTTATACCTTACTGATGAGTCCTAACAAGGACGAAACATGTACAGCTAGCTGCCAGTGGCTGCTACTTGCCGGGTAATATGGCTGTGCTCGTGCATAATGTACCAGTTATGGTGCGGGAACCACGTGGTTGGTGTTCGAGTGTGTCCCTTGCTGCCTGTCAGTTTTAAATTTCTTATTTATTTGACGTTTCACTGAGATAAACAAGCGTGATAAAGAAGCAAAAAGGTAACTGTTACAAAAAAAGTTTGATCGTCTAGGCAGGGTAATGGTTTGTACGTGTACTTTGCTCACGCATTCTATTTTCCTCCAGGGAACACGCGTTATTTGGTTGTCGATTGTGGCGGCGGCACTGTGGACCTTACGGTGCATGAATTAGACGCCCAGACGGGTACCTTGCAAGAGCTCCACAGGGGCACTGGAGGGGCCTGTGGAGCCACTGGCGTCGATGAACAGTTTGAACTTCTCCTAAAGAAAATTTTTGGCAAAGACTTTATTGAACAGTTCAAAAATAAGCGGCCTGCGGGATGGGTCGATCTTATGATAGCTTTTGAGGCAAAGAAGAGAACTGCAAGCCCAAACAAGACAAACCCACTAAATATCTCAATACCTTACTCCTTCATTGACTATCACAGGAAACATAAAAGCTCCAGTATTGACTCGGTTGTGAAGAAGTTTGGAAATCCAAACGTGAAATGGTCTTCGCAGGGAATGTTGCGAATTGCTCCGGAGACCATGAAAGAACTTTTTGATCCTGTTCTGACTGAAATTGTTCAGCATATCAACAACCTTATTAGCAAAGAGAATGTCCAAGGACTAAATTTTCTTTTCCTCGTTGGAGGGTTTGCTGAGTCCCCGTTGCTTCAAACGACTATTCGCGAAGCCTTTGACTCGAAAATGAGGGTAATTATTCCACAAGAGGTCGGGCTGACAATTTTACGAGGTGCTGTGCTCTTCGGGCTCGATCCTACAGTCGTGCAAGTTCGGAGGGCGGCAATGACCTACGGAGTGGGAGTTCTCAATCGGTTCGTCAACGGAAAACACCCGAGAAACAAGCTCGTGAAAAAATCGGGCGTGGAATGGTGCACTGATGTTTTTGATAAATTTGTGACTTCTGACCAGCCAGTAAAGCTTGGTGAGATTGTTACCAGACGATACGCGCCTGCCAGATCAGGAAAAACTTCAACAACCATCACGATTTATTCCACCCAGCGTGAAAATGTTACTTTTGTTACGGACCAAGGAGTGAAGAAATGCGGTCAGCTATTATTGGAAATGCCTGTAGTAGACGATTACGATTTCAACAAACCAAGAGAATTGAAGGCGTGTATGATTTTTGGTGGCACCGAGATTAAGGTTACAGCAGTGGACATTTTGTCCGGTAAAGAAGCAAAAGCAAGCATTAATTTCCTGTCCGTATAAAACTCTAAAAGAACCTTGAACTTCGTTTTTCTCCCCTTTGTTATTTATTATGTTTTTTTTTTTAAAAAGACCATCATGGTCACTAGATTGCTCAGGCTCGATTTCCAGCCCGGGGGGAGGGTGGGGGTACTACGGGGACGCTCCGCTCGAAAGGGGTACCTTTTCCACGGCCTCAGCATTTCATTAGTTGAAGTATGTAAAAGGGGTAGCCTAAAAGGGCTAATAGTATACAACTATCCCCCTGTCGAAGGGGAGGTGAATGATGGTGTGGATATACCGAGACGCGAAGCTTCGAGGTATACACCTCGCGCTGTTCACCGACCCTGAGGGGGATAGTTTGTTCTATTATTTACCAAACCAGTTGCATAAAAATTAAAAAAGTAACTTTTTGTAAATTAAAAACGTCACTTATTAGAAACTTTGTTTACAATTTAGAAACATTTCAGGATTTTTCAAGTGCATTTTACAATTTTGTTGCAAATTCAGCATGAAAATAATTTTCTACCTACCAGTGAACTCCGACAAGCCAAAGTTCGTCGCTTTCTTGGTATTTGTTTGTACGACTGCTTCATTTATCGCACAAATTGCGTCTTCCGAAAATGTCCCAAAACGAGACGCCATCTTGGCTCCGGTCGCAAAACAGTGAATGGCCAAGGACATTCCGAGTTACGGGAGCCAATCAAAACGCGCGAAAATTGCTATTCACTGATTTGGAATTGGGGAGCTAATAAAATACAGTAAAGCATCGTTATTTTAGGAATTAAGAATAAACGGAATTTACTCTAGCAATCGTTTGTTTAGTCATTCTTTGCGCTGTAGCATCTGCGCGCGAACCCATGCAAGGTTCCTGATAGCTGCATACCGTGAATTAACAATTTGGACGAGGTTGAGCAAAATATCGTGATTTGTCTGTGGCGAGCAGATCAATTATTTGCCTGAGCCGAAGGCTGAGGCAAATAATTGATCTGCGAGACATTGACAAATCACGATATTTTGCGATAACCGAGTTCAATAATTGTTTTATCATTCGATCACCGAGTTTGTTTTTTTAATGAATATCCTCGGGAAGCGAAGCGATCTGCCATTTTCACGCAAGAGCGATCGCAAGAAGGAGAAAAGCACGGTTTCCTTTACGCATGTGCAGAATATTATTTGCAGCCAAACACAGTTGGATGGCATTGCGCATGAGCAGACCATTATTTGTACGCAATTATTTGCAGGTCACGTGATGGGCTCTCGGCCAATGAAAAGAAAGAAAAATTTGCTTCGAATGGTAGTCAGCAATATTCAACTGAAAATACAGTTGAACCTCTCTTCAATGGCCACCTTGGAGACTGAAGAAAGTGGCCATTTTGGAGAGGTGACGGTTAGTGGAAGTTTGACTGTACCATGGCGGTGGCTCACAAATCCTAACAGAAGGAATATGTAATTACAGTCGAACTTCCATGTGCGACCACCTCCCAAAAACGACCACTTATCCAAAACACCAAAGTTTCCACGTCAAATCAGGGGTACCGAACGACGTTTTCCTCCCCCGGCCTAAATACATTACTCTAAGCAAGACTGTTATGTAGTCTCTGTGAACGAGGTTGAGTTTTTTCAATAGTAGCCTGTCAGCAAACTCCCTCCCCATTTTGAGAGGATGCTCAAGCCATTGGCTAACTATAAAAATCCTAATTCTATTTGCTTAGCTTAATAACTTTAAAAACAACAACACAAAGAAACAAAGTCATATGATACATATTCACCTTTTTAATTTGGGGAAATAGAAAGTGAACCATGATTTCAGCGATGCTTTTAAATAACTTCACTAACTAAAAAGTCCACTTTGTCCTCAGGAATAGGACAGAAGAAAATTTACATCATTTCATTTTTTGCTCCCTTTTCTCGTGCTTTTAAAGAGTTTTTATCTCCTCAGACACACAAAAGCTTACATTATCACCAGCGTTCTTAAAAAGGCTAAAAGATGGGAGGTAACAACCTTCGGGTCCAAGCCCTTACGCACTGATAGATATGGTAACCTTTCCATGACCTTTTCTAAAAAATGGTACCCTTTTAATGCTCTATGGTTCATAATAACAGCTTTGTCTTTTATTTTCCATTACAAATCCTAGATACGATCAGTAACTGAAATACCTGATGTTTGCAGTGACCCTATTATACAGACATGAGTAAAGGGAGGCCAAATTTGGATAGCACTTTATTTTGGTTGTTAATTTAATTATCTGTTCTTCACAGTCCCTTTTTTAAAATAATACAGTGTACTTATTTTTAGACTCCCACTCTCAACACCCCACTAACTAGTAAAAGTTGGTAGGTGAATGATACGTGTTGTGTCTTATGTTTGAATTACACTGTCATCAGCTTAAAGCCAAACTTAACAGCTGTATTGTAGCAGCAAGTGAATTTGGTATCGTCAGCTGTGGTAATTGGGTAAATAATTATTCCCCTCTGCAAATGTACTCTGTAGCTGACATGCTGGCAAGTTTCTCCAAGAAATCCAGAATGTTGAGCTGTAAGTACATGCACGCAGAGTAGGTCTGAGTTTCATGATCTAAATTTTAACTCAAATCTTCTTGATCAGCAGGCATAACTTCTTGCCTAAGCTAGACTCCACAGCCAAATAAAAGAACTAAGCCAGCATTGATAGATTTGTGACAATACATTATCAATCAAAGTCAGGAATATCTTCGAATGAATATCCTCTGTAGCCCTTCCAGGCATAATATGCTATTCTGACATGATAAAATCCTGGGATGAACATTAGAGAACCAAGGATCAACACTGGGTACGTGCGATCAGCATACTGTAAATAGGAGAAAATACCAGTAAAATAAAGTTACTGTAAAGGCTTGTGAATTTTAAAAGTTCTTTGAGAGAGAAATTGGGAGTAAACGAAGTACCAATAAATGTATTGCAAAATGTACAAGACCATCAGATGAAAAACTCAGTAACAGTAACTTTTGTGAGGCAAAGAAAAATTAGCCTGATTCACTTTTAAACCACAAACACAATCTACATGCCTAAACAGCCACTCTAAAAATGGTGGCAAGTTTAAGATTTTTCATCTATATTCAAATCAGGCCTCACAAACCTCACTCCAGATAAGATGATTCTTTATCTGAATAATTTTTGTTCTTAAGAAATTATGAGGTCAGTGAAGGTCATTATAATCAATAAATATTACAATGAACAAGTTCTACCAAAGAGGATTCTTTGAAATAGTAACACCATAGGATTTCATCTACAAATTTACTAGTTAGAGTGACAAGCTCTGAACCTATGAAATCCAAGGTGTTTAGCATACAAGCTGCACGCAAAATCAAAGATTTCTTTGTTGCCCCAAGACAAAGCTGGCTGCAAGGGTCACTGAGTACTGTTTGGGCCCAGCCTGGTATTTAGAGAAGCAGGTCCAGGAATTTTTTATAATTGGAGGGGTCCAAGCATGTCCTCACTCTTCGGACTTTTTTACAGCCTATTACAAGCCATTTCCTACCTAGTATACATGCAACCCTTCGATTTAAGTACAGTTATTTAAATTCAATAAACATTTCAGTCTGAAGGGTGTATTTATGGGATCCAGACCCCCTGGACCCTCCCCCTGGATCTGCCATGGGTATTTACAGTGTAACTACCTTGACGTCAATATAGCCTGTAAACAGCAAAGATCCAACCACAAGTAAAACAGTTCCCACAGAGAATAAAAATACTGCCAACAGTACAGCCTTCCATGGCACCTTGGGAGGTGGTTTGACAAACTGAAAGAAAGGAATTATTTTGAGCTTCAGAATTACTGGTGCTTTAAAAGTATTTTATATTATTTTCTTAACATAATATCAAAGGGAAGGATGACATAATCCATAGTTTATCTGTGTTTGCTTGTGGAAGAGGCTGAGTGTTGACTTTGCTTTCGCAGACCAGGGATCATGAGTTTGAGTTCATTGAGATATATTGACAGAGATGATAGGGATATTGCATTTTATACTGGACCCTGTGCCCTCCCCAGTTAACCCTTTAACTAACATTTGTACGATATCACCTGAAAGGAGCCTCCTTGGGTAAACTACATGTACATGTATCTCCCCAGTTTTATGATTTTGCCCCTGGACTGTTTCAGTGCTTTTTACATGAGGTAGTTGTCGTGACAAAATCTACCAATTTTCTTAGCTGTAGAATCCCTGTTCATGTCATCTGTCGAGCTTTAATGAATTGTACTGGGTGTTATTCTCTTCAACTGACCTTCAACCTGGATCAAAACTTGCAATTCTGAAGATAAATCTTCAAGCAAAGGAAAACAAGTTCTAAAGACTCGTAATGGCAATTGACTAAATTGACTCGATAGTATGAAGCAACTCTGAGAGTTGAAATTGGAAACAATTTGGTAAAATATTGACAATAAATCTTACCAATAACAATAATTATTTTATTGCTGTATTTAGAAGAGCATTCCGCGACGAACATTTGGATATATAGTTAATGGCCCTGGGAGTTATAGTATAAAAGCTGTTGGCATATTTTCACATCACAGCTGCAGTGATAAATTTTTGAAAAACATTTGCCAGGTAAAGGTTAAGGAGTAGTTGCCTTTTCTTCTTACCCCTGAAGATATAGTAGATTGTATTTACCTCTGAAGACTTCCATAAAACATGGGTCTACCCATTGAAGAATATGGGTCTACCCTGAAGAATATGGGTCTATTGCTGAAGAATATGGGTCTGCCCCTGCAGAATATGGGTCTACCCACTGACGAATATGGGTCTGCCCCTGCAAAATATGGGTCTGCCCCTCAAGGATATGGGTCTACCCACTGAAGAATATGGGTCTACCCCCTGAAGAATATGGGTCTGCCCCTAAAGAATATGGGACTATCCACTAAAGAATATGGGTCTACCCACTGAAGAATATGGGTCTACCCCCTGAAGAATATGGGTCTGCCCCTCAAGAATATGGGTCTACCTACTGAAGAATATGGGTCTACCCACTGAAGAATATGGGTATACCCACCGAAGAATATGGGTCTACCCACTGAAGAATATGGGTCTACCCCCTGAAGAATAAGGGTCTGCCCCTGAAGAATATGGGTCTATCCACTGAAGAATATGGGTCTACCCACTGAAGAATATGGGTCTGCCCCTAAAGAATATGGGACTATCCACTAAAGAATATGGGTCTACCCACTGAAGAATATGGGTCTACCCCCTGAAGAATATGGGTCTGCCCCTCAAGAATATGGGTCTACCTACTGAAGAATATGGGTCTACCCACTGAAGAATATGGGTATACCCACCGAAGAATATGGGTCTACCCACTGAAGAATATGGGTCTACCCCCTGAAGAATAAGGGTCTGCCCCTGAAGAATATGGGTCTATCCACTGAAGAATATGGGTCTACCCACTGAAGAATATGGGTCTGCCCCTCAAGAATATGGGCCTACGCCTTAAGAATATGGGTCTACTCATGAAGAATTTCACAAAAATTAAAGATCCACCCCTGAAGAGTACCATAGTTTTATTACCCTACCCCAGAAGAAATCCTCAGTTTTTACATTTGATTATACTCCTGAAGAATTTCATTAGTCCTCAAACGGGAGGTACTGTACAGTACCGCAAATGATCCCCAACCGCAAATGATCCCGAGACCGCAAATGATCCCCAAAATGGACCGCAAATGATCCTCGACCGCAAGTGATCCCCAAAGTTGACCACAAATGATCCCGTGAAAACTTCAGGAATGGATTGGATTTTATGGAACTGATTACAAAAAAGGACTGATTATAAAAAAGGAACCTTTTTCTCGCGCCTTCTAAAGAAAAAGGGAAGGAGGATGCTTCATCTCAGGTCAATTTATACAAGGCCAAAAAACTGAAAGTGGAATAAACCTGAAAAGGATATGGTATCAACCATATACTTCTTCCTTTGTCAATTGCTTCAATTTTCTTTAAAGAACTGTTTCGTCGCTGAAAATTTAAGACAGGCAGGACGTTACGCAGAAAAAACTCTATTATTTTAACGCCCAAGCTCAACTTGTCTACTGAGGGATACAAAGCCGGGCACCCTCTACATAACAAGAGCTTTATTGACTTTACTGATCTTTTTAGAAGTGTCGAATTAATTTTCAGAATATTTAGTTTTGATTTTTCTCTGAAGTGTTAATTTTACGTGATAAAAAGCAAGACATTGGTTCGTAACTTAGGAGTGCCCCAGGGCTGGGAGTGCCCGTTACGAAACAAGACATGATTTGAAATAAACACACGTCAAAATGCCCCCGAACTTATCAATGTCCACAGGTTTCGGTTTATTGAAAGAGCAACTTGCTTACAGCTCATGAGATGTTGCGAATAGTTATATTGACACTTATATGTATACCCATTTGTTGTGTCTTTGCTGGAGACAGTTACCAGGAATCTAAACCTGGTAATGAGAAATGCAAAAGCGAGGCAAGCGGTAGTTATCGCGTGACAAAACATCGTAGGAACCGTCACATTCACTGACTAAAAGAAAGTCGCTTATAATTATTCGGATCCATGAGGCACTTTAAAGAAAATTAAACAACCTAAAACCCTTATTTAGCCGCAATGAAAAGCATTGCATTTCAAAAGAGGTCAAAGGAAATGCTCTTGCATTAAAGGACAAATCATGCTGACCAGAAACAACAATAACCGCAGAAAATGCGTGTCATGACCTCTCAGTATGAAATAAGTGGCAAAAATCACATTTGCTCAGTCAAAACAGTTTCCTTCAGAGGTATAATCTACCCGCCAGAAAAAAAATTCATTGGAACAAGCAGCATTTTGGCATGAGGTAAAAGTCGTGTGTTGCCTACTGACTTCGTTTTTGCACTTGAATGCTTTTTTTATTTAGTTTTTATTCATGTATTTATTTAAGAACTGAAATTTGTATAGGTAATAGCATGATTAGTAGTGATATTTGGCATAAATACCACGAGTGATATTTCAAAATTGTTATACGTAATTTCGCGAGCCATTAGGCGAGTGAAATTTGAGACAATTTTGAAATATCACGAGTGGTATTTATGCCAAATATCACGTACAAATCATGCTATTATTTGTTTATACTACTACCCGCAAAAGGTTTGTAATTTTCACATGAAGGTATTTCAAATTAAGCTGAAATACCACTGCTCTAGGCCAATCAAATTGCAGAAATTTTTCATGTAGTAGTATAAAGCGTTTAATCTTACTTTTTGTAATAATAATGAAATAGACACGATGATCCGCTAACTCGAGTCTAAGCCATTCCTATTTTTCTTTCGGGATCATTTGCGGTCAACTTTGGGGATCACTTGCGGTCGAGGATCATTTGTGGTCCATTTTGGGGATCATTTGTGGTCTCGGGATCATTTGCGGTTGGGGATCATTTGTGGTACTGTACAGTACCGATGTTAAATGCAATAGCCCATACTGTATGTTGTTGGAAAAATTTATTCTTAGGTTCAACCAGTAGTGAACCTACAGCTGTAGTCCGACTCAGAATTTCCCTCGTTTCCTAGACATGAGTATTCATTGGAGACAGAGGAAATTCTGTTTTAATCTGAAGAAGGAATTAACTACAACTGATTCTCTTCTGTCAAACAACACCCGGGTTCAAACGAGTGAAAACTTACTAACCTGAGCATCAATGTAACCATCATCGTTAGAAATCTTCTTGTACTTGACTTTACTTCTTATCATTGTTGTAGGCATTTTAAAAATTGAACGCCGTGATCGTTTCTGATTTTAATTTACAAAATTCGTTCAATCCTCAGTGACATTGAATGAACCATGATCAATGTAACCTCGCCTGCACAGTTGACCTAACAATGTACAACAGGAAGAGCCTGGGTATGAGAGAATTGGGATGGAGAGAGAACTGTAGAAACAAACTGTTTCCGAGAAGTTTTCGGACTAAGAGTTGTTTACAAGTAGTACTATTGCCTAAAATAAATTTTTACAAATGTAAATGGCCAAGTTGTTTTCATTTCTCTTTCCACGCGAATACGTGGTCAATTTATCTGTTGTGACCAGTTTCCATGGTTTTTTTATAAACTGGCAAGTTACGTGATCTCCATATTTGGTAGCGGTCGAAGCCGCGGTAGAAGATGTTGTGATTCAGGAAAATGAGAATGTCGTCTTTCGCCACAAAGTTTCAGGTTTTTCTTGGTAATAATTTATTTCAGAGGCTTTGATCACTTGTCGATTGATCTAAAAATTTGGAGCGATGGACGGAGAATGTCTGTCTGTCACAGTCGTGGAAAAAGTCACGAAGATTGATACACTTGGAGGCTATGTGTTCTTGGTGTTTCTTTTTTGTCTTATCCTGGGATTTATTCTTGGGCTACTTCTGGCACGCTGCATACTGCGGGAATTAGAGGTACTTTGTTTCTTAGAATTAGAGTGTAAGAAATACGTTATGAATTATGTAAACATGCTTTACATACATTTGTACATGTAGCAGCTGAGCTAGTGATTAATAGCAATCCATGTGGAGCTTTTCAAGAAGTTTTCGAAAATTTTACTTGAATTTTCCTGTGGATGAAAAACTCAAGCAAAAAAACCAAAGCCATAATAATAGACTCAAAGTGATGAAGAACAACTTCCTTCTAGGCTTGCTGTATTAGTCTCAGCTGGGGCTAATGGTACTCAGTGACTCTTCTGCCCTTCCAAAGAGGTATCCCACATTAATAGACAACCATGAGACATTTTATTTTGTCTCCACAATGGTATAAGAAATATTTAAATTTTGGTACGAGTTTTTTGTCCAGACATAACTGTTGAGTCCCTGCAGCAAGCTGTCCATGATGGCTGGCAGGTGTCTACATTGTGTGTGACAGGATTTGATTTCAGGTTCAATTTTTAACATCGGTTTATTCTCAATTTCCTCTCTCTCCTAGGGCTAGGAGACAAAGGAAATTGATAGTCAACTTAGGTTAAATTACCAAAATTAACCTGAAATCAAATTTAACCTTTAACGTCTACAAGGCACCTCTTGAAGTTGCTAAGGCTGGCAGAACTAACTTTGAATCATTTTTCTAGAAGAAAACAACAACAATCTTTTAGCTACAAATGTAAGCTGTAATAATTTGTGCAGGAGGCACACTATTTGGGGACATAATTTTGCAACAAGATATTGTGAACAATATTAATGCGCAAAATTCAAATTACCAGTATGTGCCCTAAGTGTGCATAAAAAGCTACTTTATAAATGAATATTTTTTATATACCTGTAGCATTAATTTTGTTAATGTTATTTTGTAAATTGATATCATCAGGGCTGTCTTTAAGGTCAGGATTGGCTGGGGATTTCCCCTGGCTACTAAAAAACCCATGCGTTAATTTGTAGGCGTAGTTCCTCCTGTTGTAGTCCATGTTACAGGTCAAATTTGATCTCAGGTTAATTTTGATGTAACCTGGGTTGCTTCTCAATTTCCTTTTGTCTTCTAGCCCTAGTAGACAAAGGAAGTCAAGAATTGACCTACTGTAGGTTAAAAATTTTTAACCTGAGAACAAATTTGACCTGTAACATCTACATGTATCTCTCATGGAGGAAGGGACTGTTACGGATCCGCAGAAGTTGGTGCCATTCGCTGTTGTGTTGACCCTACCAACTTGGTGAACCTAAGTAAATAAACAAATAAAAAAAAAATTCACACCTGGCCATTCTGATAGGAAAATAGAAGCTGTGTTGTTGCCTGCTGACTTGATGTATTTACCCGGCAACTCTCAATCTTAGCGATGGTCCTGATCATGTTTACTTACAGTACAGCTGTACATTTTAAATAAATATGTCTCATTCTTCAGGAGGAGTACTCTCAAAAAAGAAACAAATCCCAGTCTGTAGCAATTTTATTGGAGACAGAAGATGAAGTGCGGGTGCAAGAAATGGCGACAAAGGTATTAAGTTTAACTATATAGTTATTTACTGAGATGTTATTATAATGGTTCTGTGTACCGGTATAATACAAATTCCTTGAATGTTGCCTTTGTTCAGGCTACCATGAACGCTTTTAGCAGCAAAAGTATACAGTTGTTTTAAAAATTGAGGAAACTCCAGATCTTAAAATATGATACTGCCTTTGCCATGCAAATGGCTAGACCTTCATGTGGCTTAGATGAGCATAAGTTTGGAAATTATGGAGGCCCCATCTCCAGTACGTTATCAGTACTTAAGTGCTAAATCCATTGACACTGTAATAAAGAAGGGTTTATAGTGTGTGTAAGTGAAAACACTATATAATATCATGTTACTTTTAATATAATAGTTATTATGAATCACTAACTCTGTAACCAGTGGTTTCTTAAACATGTAATAAAATATACGACATGTCTTTGATTTGATTAGTATTGTTGTTGTGAATCACTCAATACTCTGTAACCAGTGGTAGACTCTGATATAATTTTTTACTTTCTTTGATTTCATTTTTTTTTTCCAATCAGAAAATGGGCAGTAACAGAATTGCCCCCATGCCAACAACACCAGCAAAGAACACAGCTGATATTGCTATAGAAATGCAGCCCACTCATCTCAGTACTGGCAGTCTTCACAGTCAAGCAGCACAAACTGAACCAGATAATAATGACCAGTCTGTGGTTTATGCATTAAGCAAGTCTTCAGGGTATGCTTGGATTAAATTATATTCTTTACAAGACAGTAAAATTAACAGACAAATTCTCAGTCTACCTTTTTAGAACACTTTCCTTGGGTTTTCTACAGTGTAACAGGTGGAAGGATTACAAGTAGAACAACAGACCAAGATTGTGTTCAAATTTTAATTCTTGAATCCTTAAACAGATTTTCAGTTTCTTTGCACAAAATTTATCCAAAATAATGTACATTCAGAATGTTTTTATTAGGAGAAGTATTTAGGATAATCTTGGGATCTGTGCATTTCTTTGGACACTCTGAGTCCCAAAAATTGTACATCACCTGGCATTAGCGGTCTTCTCGTGCATTAAAATATGGAGCACACTATTATAGAAACTATCTTTTTTCCTGGAAGAAGATTATCTGAGTTAAAAAATCTAATCTGATCTCAGACTCTCCTTGTAAGTGACCGTTACATGAACATGTACTAATTAACAAGCCTTTTAAATGTTTGCATGGGTGGTTTAATATTGCCTTGGGCGATTTCATTAAAACCCCACACTATACTTTCTGCTGGATTACTTTTTGTCAAATCTTCTTTGTTTCTTTAAATGATTTTATATATCTTGATAACTTACACTGTATTGGTTTAATATAATGGTTACTAAAATTTAATTGTGATAAATTGTATATGTTGTAGTTACATTTTTTTTTAATCGGTTCAAAATTTTTAACTCAGGTCGAGGTTTTATTATTTTATACCAGCTTAATTTTTTCAAATACGTCACTTTTTGTATGTTATTTAAATCTTTAATAGATTTTTAACCATTTTTTCAGTGAAGAGATGGAAGTTGTACTCCAAAATCAAGATTTCAGGTCCATCGAAATCATGGAAAACAACTTGCAGCTTCAAAAAAATGAAGTGAGTTTAATTTTCATTGTGATCAGAGACATTCTGCCTGTCTTCCCTTGGAAGGTAACTTGAAATTTTCGAAATGCCGGTTCCAAGATGTTTCAATTCAAAAAACTCCCATGAGTAGTGTAGATATGTTTTGGAACATTAACAGATCGTCTAACATGTTCTAGATTTTACAGCAGAAGAAGAAGTCATGTACTTTTCACTGTTGTTCTAGGGGTGGGAGGAGTGCAGACCCCTTGATCTGTTTTTAGACTCAACTGGGATCCATAGAGTTTCTCAAACGTCTCCTACTTCAGCTTGCTTTGATTTCTACTTTGATATGTTATTGAAACTGCCACAAAGCTCTCATCATCAGCTTTTATACGTGGCCAGGAAATAGAAGTTGCTACATAAACATGTATTTTTAGGGGATTTCAAGAGGATGTTATTTTACATTGTATTATTAATCACTCTGTAACATGTTTTTTTAACAATGTTTGTTATCCTATATTTATTTATTACCAGACATTTTTACAGTTGTTAAAGATGATACTGAGCTTCTTAGTGAGCAAATCCAGGATAACTGAAGGCTTTCGCAGAGATTCCCTTGCAAAATATGAGCAGGTAAGATTGTAGTAATGATGTTGATGATGGTGCTGGTGGTGCTGTGATGATGATGATGGATGCTTCTTTCTTGTTAAAAAGTTAATTTACTATTAAGTCAAGTCTTAAGACTTTAATTTTTTAATAATAGTGAATGCATTAAATTTAGGCAATGGAGGACATTGACAGAAATGCAAAGGAGGAAATGAAAGTTGAAGAACAGGTATGAGAAATTTAAGAAATAAAACAGTTTTGTTGTTTGTTTTATATTAAAAGCCTTTTGATATTTGGCTTGCAAAAAATGATATGGTAGTTTATGTAGTTTAAAGAAACTTAGTGAAAAAAAAAAAAACAAATGCCTGGAAATAGCCATTAATATAATTTCATCTTCAGGAACTAAGAAGCACCATTACAGATCCACTTGAAGTAGATCAAGCAATAGAAAGCCTTCATTCAAAGTACTCTAAGAAAATGGTAAGTTAAATTCTGAACAACAGGGTCCAGTTGATCAAAGGCAGGTTATGATTTTGCCGGGGTAAAATTTCAGTCTGGGTTACTGTTTCTTTGTTTTAAAACATTAAAGAATTTATGGAATTTGCTTTGTGAACATTTCGATCTACAGTCAACTCTCTCTTAACTATAATGGACACATCTATAAGACAGATGCCTCACTAAAAGAACACCTTGAAATAGACAGAAAATGGGATGTTGATTGAACTGAACACCTAGTTTGATCAGACTTGGGGTTGATTATTGTACACTTTCTTGTATCCCATTCTTATTTTAATACTCCCTTTTTTCATGTTTTTTTAAATCTAAAGAGCTCAGAGAGGTTAGAACTTCAGGATAAATTGAAAACAGATCTCTTGCAAGGCACAGAACTGTCAGAAGAAGAGGTGGGTTGAAAAATTGTTTGTGTTGTAACAAAACATATGTCTGAAGCTGATGCATATAAAATACATATTTTTTGGCCTAGCTACACAAGGCTTGTATTTTATGCTGTTTGTGTTCAGGAACTGGGCATTTTTCCTTGATTTTTAGAAATAACTAACGATGGACAAATTGAATACTAGCTACATGTTTTACTGTGATACTCGATCATGCCCCTACAATACTTGAAACATTGTGGTCAGCCAGTCTTGCATTAGTCTTTCATAGAGCCGGACAAAAGGCCTGCCTCAGTCTATAATAATATAACATTACTTTGTTCTCTGTAAGTTATCAGGTTTTGCGGAAGATACATGTATTAGAGTACAGTTAATGAACCGTTATTTGCATTTTTTCTGCTATGTTTCTTATATCTGTCTTCTAGTAGCCTGCATAGCTTGTGGTTTTGATTGGGAGTGCGCTCACCAGAAAAAACACCAGCTATGCAGGCTGGGGGGACAGCCATGGTGTTTGTCCCTTCCTGCCGGGGGGGAGGGGAGCGGGTGGGCTGAGGAGGGAGAGGGGTGGAATGGTAGAGGGAATTCCCCCTATACCCAATTGCATTTTTATACCCCTCCATTTTGCCCTGTTATGCGGGCTATCCTTCTTTCAGCGACCTCTGTACAATTAAATATGCAGATATTAGTATTTTTTGCTCTCTGTCCTCTAAAGCTGAGATTACCCCGTTTTTACAGGCAGAACAGATTGTTGCTAAACTTATGATGAACATGGCGGCTGCTGACAAGCGCTTGGCGGAAGAACAGAATCGTCAGGCTATGGTAATTACAATGTAGGAGTGTCATAATCTCATAACCACAATATAACAAAAAAAATGGGACAGAAGTGGTCAAGCTGAATTACCTTTTGTGCGTGATGGTTAACCAAAACCTACACATGTGTGATATTTAACTGCATACAAAATCCTTGTCTCCTTTTACTTAAAAAATATTATAAAGATAATAGGGACCATAAAATACCCCGTTTCTGCTGGTAAATTACGCCAGTACCCATAACACGGTTAAGGTGACATATAGTTGCAATGTAGGAACAATGTTGTAACTAGTCGAAACCATGAAGCAACAATGTTGCAATGCTGTGTTGCGCTGAAAATCGTCGTTGCGAATATTATGAAGAAGTATTTTCCTCAGGTTTGTCGGTCTAACTAGTACTGTTACGAGTTAACGACGTAAAATAAGGGCCTCTAGCAGTTGTTCATCGAGATGCATGTGCAAGGTGTTGAATCTGGCACTACGCAGGAGAAACTCCAAATTACACGGTTGAGGGTGAGACTTGTAACTACAGCCTATATTTAACTGGATTTTGGTGTTTTTTTTTTAGGTACTGCATGAAAAACTTGCACGAAGACAAGCACTTGCCCAGCAAAGAGCAGCTGACAACCAGCAGGTTAGCCGAGTAGTTACCCATCATCTACGCTAAAGCAATAGATGCAATCAAACGATTACTTTGAAGAGCAGTCGACAGATTAATAAGGGAGCTTGAGCAAAGACGACGGCGACGGCTACGGCAATGAGAACGTCAAAAAAAGGTTTAGATTAGCAAAACAACAACTCTGCACGTGAATCACCCTCGGCTTTTTTGTGTGTTTCATTGCCGTCTCTGCACGACTACGACGTGAAAGTGCTTAATTTCACGATCTTGTTGAAGACGTGAACGAAAGACGACTTTCTTTTTCTTTCCTTGACTTCAATACAGTCTTTTAGACAAGTCCAGAAAAATTTGCCAACATTGAACGAGTTGGAATAAGCGCGTTAAAGTTTGAGATAGAAAAAGTTCTATCTCAGCGATCGTTGTCGCTGCGATCGCTACGATCGCTGGAAAGTGGTTTCCATACGATCACTGAACTTTTTTTTTCTCAGCGATCGCAGCGATCATATGGAAACCAGTTCTTGAAATTTCTTATTTTGTAGGAGAAAGATGAATTCGAGGAACGATCCAAGCAGCCTCTAAAAAATTTAGAGGTTCTACACAAAAAGGGAAAGCTCTTGGAAGACCAGAAGGATAGGTAAGATTTAAACCAGTGCATGTGAGTAATAATACTGAACAGGTTAGTTAGAAGCTGTACATATTGCATTTTTTTTTCTTACCTTTAATGTGCGTTCATCGTGTGTTCTTCTTCTGTTTGGACCAAAGGATTATGGAGGAATACGAACAAGATTTGCGTGTTTTGGAGGAAAAAAATCAGAAAGGTATGTTACCATAACCTACTATAGCACAGGGGAAACTGTTTTAAGCTAAATGAAGCAAAAACGAATCTGCTTTTAGAATTCAGGTCATCAAGATTTGTCGATCGGTTCGTATGGGAATGATTGTTTTCGCTTATGTCGCGCTATAAGTCCATGATACTGCTAATTTCACATTTTATTATCCCTTTAGAGATATTAATTATATTACCTAATGACTGCGTATGAGCTGTAAAAGCTAAAGGATATGACCCATTTGTAAGCAAATTGAGACAGAAAAGCCGAGTTGCGCACGATGATGAGCATTGTGGTCAGATGATATACTTTAAATGCATATCATCAGTTTTTATCGATGAAATTCTCTTCCAGCTATTTTAAAAAGTCAGCGAGATCTCACTGAGAAGCTAAAGAGAAAGCGGCAGCAACGAATGAGAAAACTAGAAATGGAACAGGCAGCCGAAAGAGAAGAATTCGAAAGAAAGGTCAGTAAAATCACATTATTGTCTCAAACAGTTCCCCATGTTCCATGTGATGTTTTTCTCCTCAATTCGACGATCAATCTCGATAATATCGAACGGAAAAATAGGGGAATTGAATTGCTGAAGTAATCAACAAATGTTCTTTGATAGAATTTATTTGAACAAACTCGGTGAAGAAAGAGGAAGTTAAGCGAAGCATAAAAGTAAGAAGATTGTGTCTGATTGGCTTTTCGTAAAGCGCAAAGCATTTTCTACCGCCATCGTGGGGGTAGTTTGGACTTGAGTCGGTCAAAGCGGCAGAGTAGAGCGCTTTGTCTTAAGCTAAAAAAGTGAGCTTCATACAATATTTTTATCAAGTTCCAACGTATTTGGAAAACAAAAGCGTTAAGAAACAACAGACTGCAGCACAATAGCCTGCGTAGCAAGCGTTTCCTCGCGAGGTTCGTCTAGAAAGCCGGGACAAGAGCAAAAAAAAATCCGCTCTAACTTTCGCGCAATAACTCGACTGGAAACGCTTGCTACGCAGGCTAGCAGTACAATACAAGCTTCGCGGTATGGCCAGCACTTATGCATGCGCTCCACCACGTCACTGGGGTAGTGGGATCCATGATCAGCTTTCTCGCGGTTCTTACGGCTTACCCGTCAGATCCCTGTACGGAATAACACGCGTTCAGAAGCTCTTCATTACCGAGGCCAGTGCAAAGCAGACTTTTTTTAAAGCCATCTCCACCTAACACTGGAAACCGCTAAACAGTTCTTGACGTGCGTATGCAGCCGGGAACAGCTTTGCAAATGCAAATGTAATGCTCCTGTCATCTTCAGCTGCAACAAAGAGTGTACAGTTGAATACGTTTTTGCTCTTATTTGTTTGTTTAAGGCTGGCCAGTTGGTCAATGAAGGTAACATGACAGTCGAGGACTTCCTAGAGTCTAACCATCAACTAAGAGTTCAACAACAAACTGCGAGAGAGGAAGAGGAAGACCGAGCTGATGACATGGAAGCGGAGGAGCTTAACAACCTTAGACAGGTATTATATTGAAAGATATAGTTCAGTCCGTGACACAGGCGGCTGAAGAAAAATCCTAGTACTCCCAACAGGAATCGAACCTGTGATCATCTGGATGCTAGTTCAGACGCTCTACCACTAAGCTACACGGTCACTAAGCTTTCTGTATTTACAACAAACAAGTGACAAGAAAGTGCTACTGTTAGACAACTTTTGGAGGAAAATTTAAAATCCTCGTGGGAAATTTTCCTTTAGATTATTTCCCGATTTTCGCTGTTTTAAGTTCAATGGTCACAACATTAGTAACAATCTGTTCAGTTGACGGCAGTCACAATTCATTTAACAGATTTTTTTCTCGTTGTTTTTGTCGATTTAGGAACTGGAAGAGACTAAGCAGAAAAAATTGCAAGAAAGGGAAGAAGCTTTGTTTGAACAGATCAGAAAAGAGGCGCATTTATCATCCAAAGAAGCAGAGAAGTTGATGAACAAGCATTTGGAAGATCTTAAAGAGTCCAATGGTTTGTTGAGTTCTTCAGTATTAGTTATTTTTTATGTACCGTTGCGCAAATAGTTGTTTTATCTACATGTATACGTGCACTTTTCTACACAGATGTTTCTCGCACGCACGTTCCGCGCGTGCACACCAACTCTAGCACTCTCCTCACATCTTGTCTTCACCATGCATTTCTTGATCACGCGTACATGTGTCTTTTGTGTGCTTCCTGTGCTCTTTTCCCTGGTCAACTGCTGCTATTTTTAACGCTCTTTTTTGCTTGGGTTACATTCACACGGTAGCGGACGAATTCAGTTCGGCACTGAGTATTTTACCCCGCATTCAAAATGCACCAGATTGCATCTCAACGCATATTCATTAAAAAAAAAAGTTCCTGGAGGCATGTCCCCGGACCCCCTAGGAACCTCGTCGCCTTCGGCCACTCAGGACTTCTCCCCCAAACGATAAATCCTAGATAGAACCCTGATTCCCCAATGCGCTTTTCGTCTTTCTTCATGGTGGACAACAAAGCAGCGTCTAACAAGGTTTGTTTATGACCTTTTAAGACAGGAAAAACCGTGAGCGAGAGCGACAGAGAGCTACAATTCAAGAAAGACTAGCAGAAAGAAAGCGGAGATGGGAAAGAGAAATGGAGCAACAGCAAGCAGAACAAAGTCAAATAGTGGCAGAACAAGAGAAAGCAATAAAACAAGTGCTCAACACTCAAGCGGGACTGGCTGAAGAGTACGTGTCCACCAAATTTTCTAATAACATGACTATGAGTGAAAGAAAAGCTGTTAACTGAAAAGAATAAATAAGAAAAGTTTATGTCGACGACTAGGCTGCAAAGAAATTGTACTCAGATTTGTAAACTGGCGCGTTGGCCGTTATTAGGTGACCTTGAGACTGGGTCTGTGTTGAGTTGAACTGCACTATGGGATTGTTTTGGGGGACGACTTGTGACCCAGTTTCCTCTGCAATTTTTCCTCGTCCCCAGGGTGTCTCCCTCAAAAATGGGAGGGAATCCTTGGGGACCAGGGTGAGTAATATCTAATAAAAGAAGAGAAAGCCTCCTTTTAACTTTCCCATAGTGCAATACGACACAACACCGAACCAGTCTTCTGCGTAGCCTGAAATGGCTGGTACCTCTTTGCATCAGTGGTCGTTTTGAAAAAGAAAATTTAGCTTTTTATTAAAATAACTTTTCTTATTTGTTATTCAAGTGACTTATAGCTAGATTAAGACATTTACTTTTTTTGCAGGTTAAGGAAGCAGGTCATGTTAGAACACGAACAGAACATGGCAGCGTTGAATAATCATCTGCAAATGACGAGACTCAGGCAACAAAAAAGGTTCGTTTAGTTCAATCTGAGTCGCGAGGAGGGGGGGAAATTATCTCTTTCTGTGTGCCTATGGGTGGGGATATACCGCCGTAGGAGGAAAAAACTGATAAATTTCCCGGGGGTTTACCAGGAAAGGCATTGCAACAGGCAGAATTGAACTTTACATTTACGCCTTTTTTTGAATGTGGTCACATCAGCCTTTTCTAGTATAAAACCAAACTAATATCAGTTTAAAGAAAATTGTCGTACTATTATTCCTTTTAATGTCAATTACCTGAGTGTTTTGGTGGAAACCGGTGTAAATCCCCGCCCGTCAATCGAGATACTCTTTAGTTAAGCTAACAAGCGCTTCAATTTTTTACCTACAGGCTGGAGCAGCGGCTCGCAACCCGAAGAGCACGACTCGCTGAACTCAGGCAACAAATGGAAGTGGAGCGAGAAAATCATCCTCAGAACGATCCAGAGGCCATGAAAGCACTCGCTAGGGTGCAGGTTAGTTCCTTATTTCCAAGTTTATATTCCTCTTGCGGTGTTTCTTATAACTCCTTATTCGAGTTTTCTAGTGACTATTTGTTGAGTATTCATCCTGTCAGACTTAAACGAAATATCCACAAGTTCCCCATGAAGAAGAAATGTAAAATTAGATTATAAGGGTAGGAGCGATTTAAAACATGACAGACACGAGAAAGAAACGATTTACTATTTTCGTTTTCTAATCGACATAATAGTATACTGTTATAGTTATGTCATATGCTATAAATTATGTCATGTCAAAAAATTCGTGTCACCTTTTGTAGAACATTGAATATCAGGCAGAAGTGAAGAAAATTGAGGCTGAACATCAAGCTGCTCTGGAAGACTTCAGAAGGTGAATAGCGTTCCAGTTTTATTGCCCAAAATACCATTTATCCTGGCTGGTTGTCATTTGGATTTATTTCAGCTGTGTTAGGTAGCTGAAATCTTGATCTAGCGCTGACACCGTATATTTAATTCGCCACACAAGCATGATTTTTGATAAAAACTCGTTTCCCTTCAGGGCAGGAATGACTCTAAACAGCGGCGATATCCATGGATTCAAGTGTGCGCGTGTGTCGGGGGGGGGGGGGGGGCTTCAGCGCCACTGTCGACTCTGACAGCTTTAATGTACCGAGCCATGGACAACGCATCTCATATGAAAATACTTTTTTCTTGTCACTAAAAAACCTCTTTGCCTGTTTTTCAGTAGCTATAATTTTGTCACATGAAATTTAATTAAGTATTCTCATGTACTCGAGCACCGAAAAATTCTGGCATAAAATTTGCTCGGGTGGACGGGGCTCAGTTCCTTTGGTTTTGGGTTTTATAAAATTACGTTCACGCGCCTTGTGTTTTTTAGACGCTTGGAAGCCGAGACAGATGAAGCCCTGAAAGAACAGGACGAGAAACTGGGGAAAATCCTGGGTAAACTACAGGTGAGCTGAGTTATTTTTCAGTGCAATTCATGCAATGATCAGCTTCTTTTTGGAGTCAGACACCACTTTCTGTTACTTATTTTTTTTACACGATATTTTACTTCAAGGTTGCAGTAGCGAGGCGAGAAGAAATTATTAAGCGACAAGATGAAGCTATTCGCTCCTTAGAGGTAACTCAACTCTTGATAACTGGTAAATTTGTATATTTAGTTATACCACTAGCTGTTGGCAGCTTTGAAGTTTCCATTTATATTTTAGCAGAATCTTTGTAGAAAAAATTATTTTATTTCATTAGGGATTTAAAGCTTCTCTTCCAACTGTATAATAAACCGTTTTTATATGATTTCTTTTCTTTGTAGAAAAAACTCGTTGAAAACATGACAAGAGAAGGGACGCTGGCTGATGCGCAAACAGATCGCATCATAAGGCAGCATCAGAAACAAGTGGACAAGTTAAATGCGCAGATAGACGCGTAAGACTCGACTTTTCACCTTTTCTGATGTTGCTCGCTCATTAAACACCGACTTCTCATTAAAGTTCTGACATGTCATCTACAGTTTTTAACTGGGAAGATCTTGCTGTAGATTTACGTATGGCAGCACTGGTTTTAGCAGATTAACTCTCGGTGTTCAAAACACTAATAAACCTTTCACGTCCCCGGCTAGCCTACGAACGCAGACGTATTGTTGGTCGCCGATTCTCTATCTACGGCTTGTCTTGCAACGGAAAAAATATATTTGCTTCCACTCGGAATTCAGTTGAAGAAAGCAATCGTTTTTTAAGTAACTAGTTAAAACAGGGACAGTTTGTGACGCTCTTGTTTTGCATAAGCGGGAATTTGAAAAGCGGTGAGTGATGAGAAGGGATTAGTCTGTGATTACGGCAGACGTATTTCTGGCCGTGTATGGTGATAGCTAGAAATACATCTGTATTCGAAGGCTTCTAGAAGAACATTTGTTTCCAGTCTTTGCACCTCAAAGAAAACCATTGCAACTGATTTATGTTATTTTGTACCAAGCGATTTTACTGTTTTGTTCACAGCGAAAAAGAAAAGCAGATGCAAAAGATCCGAGAAAAACTAGAAGTAAAACAGTTAAAGAAAGCAAGGTTAGTTTCTTTTGTGAATAAGAGATGCTTTTTTTTTCACCGTCACTCAACCTCGTTCCCAGGGTTCTCTCCTATGCAGGTGGGAGAGAACCCTGGGAACGAGGTTGACCGTCACTGGGCTCTATTTTCTAATAATGCAATATTTCTTAACGTTCTATTTTAGAGCTTTAGAAGCAAAACTTTATCAAGAAAAAGAGGAACAAAAGAGCAAAGCGGCAAAGTAAGTTTTAACTCCTTTCCACTTTTTAATGTTGCTTGTTAGCGGTTGCATCCTTTCCCGTCTTTCGCATTGCAAGTGCCATAGCAAGTTTGTACGCGATTGAAGGTGGCTTTATATGTAGCCGTAGAAGAAAGCCGACATTTAGCGACGCTACCGCTGGTTTCCCCGCCAAATGACGTCTGAGAAACCAGCGCAGAAATTCCATACTGATGACGCGTCACTACCCAGAACTGGGTAGTGCTTCTGATTGGTCGTGCCGCCTGGCAAATTTATTTCAACCAATATTATACTTGTTCCTCTGTAGGTCAGTTGGTGTAAAACTTTCCCTGCTTTTAGCGGAACAGCGTCACAAGAGAGCATTAGAGGTAATAGGCGTTTTACATAGGTCTCAGTTTTTTCTCTGAAGGAAAGAACAATTGTACATGTTACTTATTGCTGTGGTTTGTACAATTACCTCATGTGATCGGCTGAACTGAACTTCTGGCGCCATTACTAACCAGTTAATAAACTGAGGAAACCAACAGCAGCGCTTGGCGCGTGCTTCGTGTTTTGCCTCAAGATGTGATTGGCTCTTTAGATTGTCCCCGTTTCTTTTGAATGGTCATAAGTGTTCCAGTAAGCGTACATCCTTGGACCCCCCCCGAAAAAAAAATCGGGTAATGGGGACGAGTACGTCCCACTCGTTCGAAAGAACTAGTCACGCGTTTTGGATTTTAATACTGAGTTAAGCAGACAAACCGGCTCGTGCTTTGGTTTATGAACGGCAAAAGCTGCTGTAGGATTTGGCTTTCTTATTTCTTAGTTTGCAGCGTTACAAAGTGTTCTTGCTTAAATATTGCCCTGTTTGTGTGTCGTGGCCCATTTTAGATAACTCATCGCACATTGTTCTCGATGTATTTGTTTAACAGGATATGGAGCGTGAGATGCAGATGGATTTAGCACGTCAGTTGGAGCAGTTAAATAGAGAAATGGACGAGCAACTGTTAACAGACTTGCAGGTTCAATTAGTTTCCTGTTCCAATGATGTTACTCTAGTATGTCGCGAGAGAATCGTCCCCAGCGACGGGGAAAGACGAGAGGCGGCTGTATTCACAGGCTATGGATATCGCTTTTCTTGCTGTTTAGATCTGATGACCACTTCCATTAAATTTACTTTGTGTGTGTTTCATACAGTAGCCTTCCACTTCTTTGAAACTTTTAACTTCATTGGACCCTATATGTTGACAGCTCTTCTGTTTTAAGGCTTTGTTCCACTTTCTACTTTGTCGTATTTTTTTTCATTGTTTTCGCAACCAAACCTCTCAGGCCTTGTTACAGCTTAGCAGTGCCTCTTTTCATTTTTTTTCCTGTTTTCTTTTCTCTCTACTAACACCGCCTCGGAAGCCTATTGGAGGGCAAGAGAGAATGAGCTAAGCTTAGATCATTCTCTCTTGTGGAGGGCTACTCTTGATGAGGGAATGTGAGATCAGTAGAAGCGGGTATGTGACTAGATTTTCAGAAACGTCCTTCGTCCGAACGCCCGCTCCACTCGCTAACAAACTCATGAGGTCGACTTGTAGCAAGTCTGGTATGTGATGTAAGATCCACTTCTCAGGCTCCTTTATAATTTCACCGAGACTTGTGTTCGTTCTAGCGTTTGCTGGCTAAAGTCATCGAGGGACTAAGTTATCGCAATTTTTTCAATGAAACGTCCATCTGACATCCTGTGATAATTAATTCTTGTTTATAGGAGGAAGAGAGGAAGTTCATAGCTACCTTGGCTGAGAACAGTTCAGCTACAGAAGAAGAACTGCTTCAAACAATCAAGAGTTCGGCAGTAGGTAAGAATGGAGAGGGACTGAAGTAATAAGGGAGACATGAAGGCCTCACCAGTCAGTTGTCGTTAAGTAATTATTTGTCATCTTTTCCTTTCACAGAGGTGGGAATGGATGCCAAGCTAACGAAGAGCATCGCTAAAGATGTTCGTAGAAGAGTTAGAACTGCCCGTACTCCAGGTCCAGAAGTATAACCACTATAAACCCAGCTACAAAAATGAGATTGCATGCTGAGATATATTATATCACAGACTGATCAAATATAATCAGTTGATGGTTAGTTGTTTTATAACGCGCTATCCGATTAGAGGGACTGTTTATTGTCTTTTGTGAACGGAAAAAAATACGTGCGCTCATGCTCGCGGCCTTGTATAGGAAGACCATCCAGTTCCATTTTCAAACACCCTGCTCGAAAGACAGCTAGCTAGCTTTAATTCACCGGGATATCCTTCGCTGAACTCGGCCTTATCAAAGATCGTCTGCTAAGAAGCTAGAGTGGCCCGTTATGTGGGTTACCTTCCCATTTATGTAAACGCTTCAATGCGTTTTCTAAAGAAAGATTATGAAAAGTTGGCCCTAAGCTCGTTTAGCCAGGCCACCCTCTTTCCGTGTGAACTGGCCCTATGATGTAAGGTACAGCGGCAATCGGCATTTTAATTGCTATTTATTTTCTTTGGGTCTGTGATTTTGTATTCACTGGACTATAACATTGTAAAAAGGTTCATACAAACGCAAATTTCGCCGTACGTGTTGTGTTTTGCAGTCATTCTTATTGTAAGCGTTATTCCAAAACGTCTATTTATTCTTACTCTGGCTCGAGGATCAATACTGTATTTATTAAATCGTATCTATTTATTTTTATTTGTGGGCTTAATAAAATAATGGAAGTAACGTCTCAGTGTCATTAAGCAGTGAAGGACGTGATAATTTCTTCTTCCTATACCTTCTTCTCAGATACCTGATCACCCGTCTAAGTAGATCTTGAACGCGGAAAACATCTGAGCATGTGCCGCGAGATAAGAAATAACCAATTCTAGTGGTCCCGGATTATGGAGCTGGTAGAGCCAGTTGAGGAGGGTGGGGCGGGGGGAGTAACGACCGCAAACGGAGGGATTGAAGGGAGGTGGGGAGCAAGATCCCCAGCGTTTACCCCCGCCCGCTTACTTTCGTTTCTCAGCGTAGTTTAGCCTGCGAGCTTGTTCTCTATTTGGTGTTAGTCGGGAGAAGTCACGCGAGCGCCACACGCCAAAGGAGACGCGAGTGCGAGTGGGGAAGATAATTTCCTCTGCCTCTCACGGCTTCGCCGCTCTTTTGCGCGTTGGCTCGCGACTCGCTCTGCTGGCTCGCTTCGCTGCTTGCTGGCAGGATCAAAGTAGTTTTCCTGAACAATCCCACTCGACTGACAGATAAGGGTCAGCTATCAGGACCACAGGACCATCCGCTAGACCACTCCTTGTCATGGTGTCGTCATCAAGTTTTTGAAGTTAGGTGGACAACGTTTACATTCGAACAAAATAATCCATGACTTGTTCAAATGTTGAGAAATGACAGTGGCAGCATAGAATGGACCACATGGCATAACCGCCAAGAAAAGTAAATTTTATGGCAATTGTTTGTACTGCAAAGCGCTAGAAACAAGTGCTTACCCTCTCGCCCTGACATTTGCCTTCCTTCTAGCGTCTGAAGAGCTGGTTTAAAATAGGCTTGCTGTAGTCCTATGGAGCACTGACATTTTTCTTATACTTGGAATGCATCTCGACAGAAATGACCTTGGCAACTCTGTCACGCATGCTAGGAAACGGTGAACGCGCAAACGTTTCCACTCGCTATCGCCAGCAACGAAGGAAGGTCTATTTGAAACAAAACGCTAGAAATACACTTTTCAAGCCAAAGTGTTGAGGTGAACCATGTCCTAAACAGTCGATTAGCTTTGCCAAGGCAAGCCCTGATCGATGGATCCCAGACGTAAACGGTAGAACACGAGGGCGGGCGCTAAAGAACGCGATGCTCGCTCGAGGGGTACCCTTCGTGTTAAGAATAGCCTGTTCCAGGCTCTCAGATAGTTAGCCTGTTCCAAGCGTTCAGATAGTGGCGAGCGGTGCGAAGTAAAGAAAGCGATGACGCTTTTATTTTTTTGCGCTCCTTCTTACTTCGCACCGCTCCTCACTATCTGAGCGCCTGGAACAGGCTATCAGATACTAGGAAAGACGCGAAAGTGAAAGGCACTCGAAAAGTTGGCGGGGAGGGAAAAAGGAAAAAGGAAAAAGGTAAAAGGTAGGGATCTCGGAGCCTGGAACAGGCTACGTTAAGAACGGCTGACTGTTTTCAGTCCTTATCGCTAATCCTTTAATAAAAGGCACTGATTTTCTTGAACCTTCTTCAAGTTTAACATTAAGCTGCGGAAAAAAAGTCTTTTTTTTCCCGCAGCTTTCTTTAAGAGAGAAAATTCAATGTACGTTGCTTGGCTGATTCTGACGTTTCGTTAGCTAGGCTAGGCACCCAAAGGGAACCGAGCACTGATCAAGAGGCTTTTGACAGACTGTAGTAATTATTCTGGCCAGAGTAGTTTCCTGCTCTGGCCTAGCCTGTTTTAGGCTCCACGACGATCGTTCAGTCAAGAAGTGATTCGAAAAACGGGCGGGGGCTGGTTTTATTTTCGCGATGCCTTAACTATCTCAGAGCCTGGGACAGGTTAGTTCTGGCCTAAAGGAAAGGTTCCTTGAACGTTGCTTTCTTGTTATTTATGGACCCTATTTTAAGTTAAGGAGCCTCGCTTTTCTCGTCGTCGTTATATACCTCTGCTTTTGCGGATGGGGCATAACTCGCGATAAAACTCGCGACACGCGACAGCGTACGGAGGGCCACTCGGCGGAACTCGGCGGCGCTCTTGGACAAGGAGACTGGTACCAATCAAACAACGAAAGAATACTAGAAAACATGGCGGCCTCCATGCTCAGTCAGAGTAAGTTATTATTCTGTGCTTTCTCTACTTCTAGACTTGCTCTATCTATGCTTACATTATTGTAAACTCCACTTTCATGTTTTATCGACATAGAGCACAAGTTACCTCCTGGTCAAAACCCAGATGAGTGGACGATTAGAGAAAAGTTAACTTTAGCTTCTTCGGTGGTTCGAAGTGGTGATCAAAATTGGTAAAAATATATAAGCTTAGATATCTGTCTATGTCGTTTATTTTGATTTTTAAATTGCTCAAATTACTGTTAGAGAGTAAATTTATCTATTCGAGACCTACTGTATTTGTTTGAGGGTTAAGGAATGCTTTCATACACTGTTTTAGTGTTTTATATGAAACTGAAATTAAACGACAAAAGGGTTAAATATTCAGCTTACAGTATGGAAGGCGAAGCCGTTGGTCGAATTTGTGTGTCGTTAAAGCAGGCTGGCGTGGTCTGAAGGTCTGTTTTTCTTGATTCACTCTGTAGCTTCCATTACATGTAAGAAAAAGGGTTCATGCTGTACACATGCATTATTTTAATAAATGTAATACATGTAATGTACATTTTTCTGTGGAACGCTAAGCGTGACAAAAATGCTCAAATATACACATTATAGAGGTTAAATCATTTAATATGTGCTGTACTTTGTTACTATTGGGTTGTAAATTCTGTATATAAAGCATAAGTGAAGGTAAATTTATTGCATTTGATTTCTTTCAACTGAATGTCGCGTTTTTCGATGAGCCTGTGAGGTAATACTTGGGTTTCTATCAATATATATACAGGCCGCATCCATGATAATCAATGATTATTTAAACATGCCATCATTTGCATGTGGGATAGCCTCCTATGCAGATGTTCTTAGGGGGTGCATCGCGTGTTTCATTCAAAAAAATTCCTTTCCCATTGTTCACAAATATCAGCTGGAACTCATGTGCAGATTATGGGAGAAGCAATCGGTGCTGTTGAAGTCAAAATGTTGACCAGCCAAACACGATGTACAAGCTCTGTAGTGTGTGTTATGTGACCAAAGAGTTTTGCCCCTTACAAGAATGTAGGATATAAAGGTTCAATTTTTGCATATTTGCCTCTGTAAATGCTGGATTAGATGCCAGTTGCTCATAAGGGTGTTCTTTTGGTGAGGCAGTGGTTGTAACTGAACAAAAGGCAGAATTTTTTTTTTTCTCAGTTTATTGTTTTGTAGTAAAGCTGACTTCCGTTCAGCAAATTTAATCTGTGAGGTAATTTTTTTCAATAAGATTGTGTGGGTAGCCTCTAGTACATAGGCATGTGAGTTAGCCAAGTAGTCTGTTCTAAAAAGTGTAAGGTCTTCACCTTTCATGACACCTTTCTGATCTTTTCTGGAGTCTTGCGCAACATTTCTCAATGTCCAAAGTGCAACCCTTCAGATTTGGAAGTGTGACGTGATTGGTCTACGTTTTTTTTCTGCTCATTTCAGCAGACACTCGTTGGGGAGGAGGAGGAGGGAGAGGCTACTTGTGGGACAGCCTCATTACAATCAAACTGTCCTAATGAGGACAGGTCGCAACTAACATGTTTATTTCGTTATAGGGTGTCTGTCAGTCGTACTATCAAACCAATACTTGAGACAGGATGTTGTGCAAAACAAAGACCACCTGACTTTTTTTCACAGAAGGTAATATTAATTTGTGTCTCAGGTATAAAGTGAATCATTCACTTCTGAAAAACCCTTTTATATGAGTTATTTGTGTTTCATCCTGGTTTTATACAGTGCAACAGCACCATGTAAGCATATTCTCTGATGCAAAAGTTCAATAATATTAAAAGGGTGGCTAGAATGAAGCCCCAACTGACTTCTGATAGACTTGTAGTTGTTGGTGGAAGCAAGACTGTGGTGACCTTGTTTTGAAACAACCCTTCCTTCTCTGTTTACCTGGGCATTTTTTATGTTATATAGTTTGTCCTTATGTTTAGAAATAGAATTTAATTTAATTTTTTATTTTAATTCTACAGAACTGTGCATCTCATTACTCTGAAATGCTTGAAAAAGTGAACACGCCAAAGTACG
>CALNXK010000070.1:1505000-1532500 GCA_942486035.1 Porites lobata | reverse complement strand
AAGTTCTTTTGCTGCCCATATAACCTTAGTGCTGATATCATTAATGGAGCAGAAGGCCTCAAAAATCATAGAATCATCCATTTTTGTCTTCCCTATAGTCTCAAGCAACTCAAGTGAATCACAACCTATTTCTTCAGGAAAAATTCACAAGGCTTTTAAGAGTTTCCTTCTCTTTGTTCTGCACTGGTTTGTTGAGTTTCAACGAAACAAAAGAAACCTGTCCTTTTTATTGAAGTCATTGATAAACAAATACAGTGAACCTCTAAAAAGTGCCTACACTCAGGGAAGGGAAAAGTGCCGACTTACATGTAATAAAGGTTATCACTTCATAGACGTTCTGTATACAGTGATTTCTTGACAATTCTGTTTGTTGGGACTCTGTTAACTGGCCAGTAAATAATATAAAATGACTAAGTTTCTTACTTAACAACAAGTTTATCTGCCAAAATGGAGCTGCCGTAATAGCAGATCATGGCCCCGTGGGTATCCCTTTAAGCTGGCATTGTCTGTGATGTGGTTTTCTTCATACTGAATTTATTCATATTTCAGGAGCCTGAACGTCGATCCTCTGTGAGTGGCCAGGGGGCTCAAGCAGCCTCTTCACCATCACAGGCAGCAGGATTACAGCAAACTTCAAACTCTCAAAATTCTGACGGAAAGCATTTTTTAGGTACGTTGTTACTTTCATTACTATTACCAGTATTTAAGCACAAAAAGTAACGCCATAAACACATGACGTTTCGGTGGATGCAAATGAACAGAAGTAATAAACGATTTATATAGAAAGTGGCGTTGTGAAACAGTTCATTAACAAGTGAAGAAAAAAGCAAACTCAAAAACGTATTTAAACCTCCAAAAACCAAGGAGAATGAGATATCTTTGCTGTAGGTAAAATGGTTTGTAAGGTTAAAACTTTACCAGCAATTTCTTTGTTGCCTATCAAATAACTGGGGCTAGAAAACAAAGGAAAGTTTGGATACCTGGTACCTCAGTGGTTAGTGCATCCGACTAGATCACGGAGGTTAGTGGGTTCGAATCCCATCTGTGGCTCGGATTTTTTTTCCGAGTTTCCATTCGATGCCAAAAACATATCATGTTCTACTTTTACAAAGACTCACTTGGTGGTTGGTTTACCTGAGAACGGATTTTACCTACAACATCTCTAAGGTGTTCCATTGTTCCTAATAAACATGCTGTCAGTGGTAGTTGTGGGTATTGACGTTGTTGGTTTTTTGTTAGGGGTTACTCCCTCCATGGAGTCTACCAAAAAACTGGATTCCATGAGGGAGATACCAGGAAACATAACACAAGTCCCGGCAACCGCACCAGCGGCAGCACCATCTGTCAGCGCACCTACACTCTCTAAATTACTGGCTGCTGAAACACCTGCTGCAGCAGCTGCTTCATTAAATGCCATCACATCTCATGGGGGAGCCATAACCAAGGTACACTCACCTCTCTCTTAAAGGGACCGTGTCACGGCTCTGTGGCTCATTTTGTTTACAGTGCCAATTAGTAAATGATTGCTTAAGCGCCGCACCTTTACCCAAAATAATTTAATAATTGCGACTCTCGAATAAACGCCGCGGTGCTAATTTGGGTATTTACAAACTAACGCCCCACCTTTGTTACGGTGCTTGATAAAAAGAGATATCAAAACCATATCGCTTGAGAGATAAGACCTCGACCAACTCGTGAGTTCTAAAGTTTTAATGAAGGGAAACTCTTGAAATTCTTGTATTTGCGGTGTATGTGCAGTTATTTTTAATTTTTTACTCAGTTTGGTGGCAGTTAATTCCTACTTTTTAAATTTTGATAAATTTTGTGACACAGGTCCTTGAACGATTTACGTCCCAAGAGTAATTAACATCAGTCTTCTCCTAATAATATCAACGAATTAAGGTCGTTTCGCTACAAGTCGTTTCGCTGTATTATGGAGTCGTTTCGCTACACCATAAAGTCGATTCGCTGCAACCACTTTTTTGTATTAAATAGTTTAAAACAATTTAGAATTAACGACAAACTGGTAATAACGAGTTAAGTTAGCAAAACGACTTTACAACTTTGCAGCGAATCGACTTCATTATGCAGAGAAACGACTTGTAGCGAAACGACCATACTCCATAAGCAGTCTCTTGATATCAATACATAACCAAGAGAAAAGTTTACAAGAATAAGAGCACCAGTGGGAAAATGCTATGATCTTTAATTTAATTCTCTCCACTTATTCTTAAAGGAAATGTCTGAAAATCGGTCTGTAGAATCAGTATGTGGATATTGGAGCTTAATGAATTAACGCGCACCTTTATATTGCGAACTCTTCACTAGAACAGACACCAAGAGGCGGTTTCTGCCTTAATTCAAGCCTTTTCTTTGGCTCTCTATTCTATAAGACGGATATCTGCTTAAGATGGATACATGGTGCCACTCCCAAAGGTCTTTCTGAGAGTTGTCTTTATTTCCAGAAAATGTCTATATATTTTAAAAACTAAATATGGTTCATTTACCCAATACAAATTGTTTTCACTAAAAGTTTGAAAAGAGAGCCTTTTAGACACTTTAAAAGGAAAATAATTCGAAGTGACTCATCAACGAATATTTTTTCCAGACCACAGGAAGGGTAGAGGGAAGAGTTTTGGAGTCCACAGCGAACCCAGTGGATAGCGCTGTTTCTGTTATTGGTGGAGGCAGAGGATCCGCTGAAGGTATACCTCATGATCAATTACATAAAGATGATTACATACGTTTGTAAAAAATTGAATTGTCTGTATTCTTATTGTGAGTTCGGTCCTTTTATGAGAACTTGTGACGAACTTCAATAGTAGAAATTTGATGCAATCTGATTTTAGTGTGAGTTTGTTATGGTTGTTTGACCTGTTCAACTTTGAAGTACCAAATCTGTTAAGAAAAAACGAAATCCATGGCTCCAGCTCATTGGCATTGATTTAGCATTTCCTAGGTCTCAAGTCCTAAACGGGTCATATGAACTTAAATTTTTAAGCTATTGAGTTCATTATAAGGCTTCTAAGTAACCTCAGATCAGGCTGAATTTCAGCAGTTCTCGTAATCTCTCTCTTACGTGGCCCGCTGAAATAAAATTATAAAAATTATACAGCTTCACGTCAGGCTAACCTCTTTGAGATCCGTTATAATTTGCCGCTTTGGCACTGTTGTGAGTACCCAGCGAGCAGAGGTTACATTTTCGCAGGGTACGCCCAGTTTAAACGTCAAACTTTTTATGTACCCGAACTTGATAGCTATGTGGGTCGGCCCAAATGATACAATTTCGACAGCTGATTCAGACGTCGAACTTAATTAGTCAGACTCAATTCATTTTCACGATGTACAGTGGTCTACAATGTTTACCAGTGAAAATAAAGTACCGTAAACTATGCATTAGGTTCGGTACATGAAAAGTTCCACGTTTGAAACGAAGTCGCTCCTAAGTCGAAATTACCATGTGCACCACTCAAACGTAATTTATGGGTCGACTCAAATTAGATATGTTGGACGTGATTGATTCAAACGTTGTCCATCTTTTCATGTTCTTAATTGAAGAGATAAGGTTCTGTACCTGAAAAGTTCGACGTTTGAGCTATTCCTACGTTGTGAGCTGAGCCTAAGATAATTGTGTGTGTGTTATAATTTTTTCACAGGCAGTCAGTCTGTTCTGACTGTGTCTACGTCCATGCCATCAATCTCAGTCAACCCTAAGGTAATTGCATAAAGCTCTATTTTTTCTGTGCCTTTTCAAGTTTGTTTTGGTGTTGTGATTGAGTTACTTTACAAATTTCATTCTCTCAACTTAGGTTGGCTTTCCTCGAGTGAGCAATGTTGTTGAAAATACACTTTATCATGCAATTGCTGTGGCTGTGCATCGCGATTGCCTGAAAAAAACTCTTGCCACTTTCCTAACCAATCACAATTCAATTTTAAAACGAATCCTGACTTCCTAGCGAGCATTTTCCTGTGCTTTCACGCCACCAGCAGTGATTTGATTAAATCGGTTGAAAGGTGTTTGGCCGGCACAAAAACTGTACGTAAACCGCAAGGGTAAAATCTCCAACCCTTTTGGTTATTAATTAACTCATTTTTTGCTCATTTGCTTTCTAGGCTGCTGCTCTCACAGCAACACTCCCCTCCCCACTGGCAATCACACCACCACCCACCACCCCTCCGGCAGACAGAAAGGTCAGTTGAACTGCAAACGTTGAAAAATTAAAAAAATTAACCAAACCGCTTTCCTTCATGTTTTTTTTTTTTTTACGTTCTTTGCACAGGAAATGATTACCGATAAGTTTGAACCAAAAGTGAAAAATGCTGAGAAGATAAGCGGTGCTGAAATAACCAGTGTCAGTCTTGAAAACGAGGCCAACAGTGAACGGGCAAATGACGACCAGCCAGGGACCGTCCCTGAAGTAAGAGTGGAGACCACAGACACCCCAGTCACCTCTCCACGAGTGTCTAAACGAGCATCCAAACCTGGCAGACCTGGTAGACCTGGAGATCATTTAGATAACCGCGTCTTACCGTCACGAGAAAAGATGGCAAACGCAATGATCTTAAGGCACCAGTTTAAGGAAAGAAATTAAACGCGGCACCACTTTACCAGTAACAAATTGTCAGGAGCCTGAAATTGTATATTTTCTTTTTGAAAAGTTTAACCTTTTCTCGCTTACTCGAGAAATCCTTTTACCAAGTGAGTTCTTAGAGTAAATTGAAATCTGATTAATTTCTTCAGAAATTAGATTGAACAACCTTGACTTCTCTCATTTTTTTTTTGTCACAGGGAGACCACCCAGAGCGGCGCGTAGAAATCAGCGAAATCGCAGCAAGTCGGCGACCTCCACGGTAAGTAAGGCCTTCGTCACTTCCGTAAAACTATTGATAAAAAATCCATTACAACGTTACCGTTTTTATACATTTCCTTTGCAGGACAATGAAGGTGATATCGAAGAAGAACATGAAGAGGTAGGGATTAAATTAACCTGGCAGAAATCGGAGGGGTGAGTCTCTTGTCAGTTTATAGCAGGGTGGCTGGAGCTACCGACCGGGATCTGCGATGTCATGGGTTCGAATCCTTTGCTGAATCAGTTTTTTTTCTTCGTCTCCCATTCCTGACATTATGAGCATTGCGTCGTTTACAGTTTTAGAATTTTTTTTCGGTCAAACATTTTTTACACTGTGTCACATAAATCGTTTCTAAGAGTGCTTACCTTGAGAGAATCCAAGATATGATTTTTAATCTCAGAACCCTGGATTTGTTTCGACGAAAGTTACGAAGAAGCGGATCGTAACATAAGCGTTAACCAGCAAAAAACGTGGCCTCTGTATTTCTTAAACCGCTTTTTTGTTGTTTTCGGAGACGAGTTTGGATTCTTTGGATTCAAAATCTATGCTTGGATCTTAATAAAGAAATTGAAAATCATTTTCAGAATTCATTCATCCAGGTTTGGATTTTTCTAAAGAAATGCGCTCTAAGGTGCCGCTAATATTCTTTTTTCCTCGAGGAATCTAAATTTGAGTCGGTAGAAGTGGAGTCAGAAAAAACAGAGGAAGAGGAAGACAACGAATCCATTGTTGAAGAGAAGAAAGAAGAAAGTGACGAGGAGATGGAGCGAGAGAGCGGTGAGGAGGCTGTTTCGGACTCCGGGGACAGGAATCAGTCGGAGAAGGATGAACCTGTGACCACCATGAAGGACTTCCTGATGGAAAGGTCGGGGATTGGGGGCTCCGAGTCGGTACCGGGGAGTCCTGCCTCTCAAGTATCACAGGGGTATGTAAATTATTGCTTGAGATACGCTTCTAAGGGCCTGTTTACATGGAGATGGGGGACCCCAGGTAGGTGAAGGAATCCGTGGCGGGTCACCCCACCTATCACGTAATCGTGATCAAATTAAAATGAGAGTTATATGGACAGGCGGGTTACCTCACCTGCCTGGGATACCTACCTCCTTGTAAACAGGCCCTAGGTCGCGTGGCGTTGCATGGTGTTTTTCTTTAATTATACCGAAAGAACTAGAGAAACACACGATAAGTGATGCCATCAATACTAGGCCCGTGAGTGTGTGTTTTTTTAATCTATATTTTTTGTATTGTATTAGAAGTAGCGATGAACAAGAAGCTATCCAAGCGCAGAAAACGTGGAAGAAGTCAATCATGCTGGTCTGGAGAGCTGCCGCTAATCACAAGTAAGAGCGAATATTTTATCGCCTTATCGCTTTTTTACCTTACCTCCGATTCCTACGGAAACCCGATAGTTTACCCGGAATCCGATAGTCTGCGCAGCTGGCAGTACACTCTGTACGCGTTCCCGCATTGCTTTGAACAAAGACACCAACTCGAGGTTCGGGTGACTAAATAAATGTTAAGAAAATCCTCATAGTTGAAGACGCAACTTATGGCTTGCGGTGATTGGAACCCTGACCTCTGCGATACCGGTGCAGTTCTCTAACAAATTGAGCTATAAAACGAACTGGGAGCTTGTCATTAAAGTGGTTTCTAATATATCTGGAAAATATGAAAATAAAATAATGTATATGTACGAATTTCAGGTGCTGCAACAGCGGAATGAAGAAATAAATGCAAAGAAAATCATGTCAGTTGTGAAAACTGAGAAAGCCTGAAAAAAAAATGATAATAAATAAAATCAGAAACTCATAAGGGGTTATGGATTTCTGATAAAATAGAATAAAAATATATAAATCAATCCACCCCGCGCAATCATTTGTATGAAATTGTCCACCCAAACCTCGATTTCATTTTTTTTCTCTGCTCCTTGTTGCGGAATGGGGAGGAGTGCGCACGGAAAGGTCTTATGAGTTTCTGATTTTATTTATTATCATCTTTTTTTTCGGGCTTTCTCTTAGCGAGCTGCACCGGTATCGCAGAGGTCAGGGTTCCAATCACGGCAAGCCATCAGTTGCGTCTTCAACTATGAGGATTTTCTTTCTTGCAGTTCCACCCAGAGCCAAACTGACCCTCGTGCGCACTCGCGCGCTGAATAGTAGCCTGCAGGGTTACTATTTTTACTCTCCCTAATCTTCCTCCGTCATAACAAAGATGGCGGTTACAACAGTACGAACATAAACAAGAACGCTCTTGGTAACATGAGTCTCGCTTGCTTGGAGATGAGATTTGTTGTCAAAGGCCCCCGGCGCTAATATACTACTTTTTCGTTTGGAATACAAAACGAGTGTTGTATGTCATAATGTATATACTCAAAAAGTAAAAACAACGGTGACAACGGTGACAACAGTGACAACGGTGACAACGGTGACAACAGTGACAACGGTGACAACAGTGACAACGATGACAACAGTGACAACAGTGACAACGGTGACAACAGTGACAACAGTGACAACGGTGACAACGGTGACAACGGTTACAACGGTGACAACGGTTACAACGGTGACAACGGTGACAACGGTGACAACGGTGACAACAGTGACAACGGTGACAACAGTGACAACAGTGACAACGGTGACAACGGTGACAACAGTGACAACGGTGACAACAGTGACAACGATGACAACGGTGACAACAGTGACAACGGTGACAACGGTGACAACAGTGACAACAGTGACAACGGTGACAACGGTGACAACGACAACGGTGACAACGGACAACGGTGCCAATAGTAACAACGGTGACAACAGTTAGAACGGTGACAACGGTGACAACGGTGACAAAAGTGACAACGGTGAAAACGGTGACAACGGTGACAACAGTGACAACGATGAGAACGGTGACAACGGTGAAACCAGTAACAAAAGTGACAACAACGACAACAGTGACAACGGTGACAACGGTGACAACGGTGACAAGAAAACGGTGACAACAGCAACAACGGTGACAACAGTGACAATGGTGAAAACAGTGAGAACAGTGACAACAGTGACAAGAGTGAGAAGAGTGACAACGGTGACAACGGTGACAACAGTTAGAACTGTGAGACTGGTGAAAACAGTGACAACGGTAACAACGGTGACAACAGTGACAACAGTGACAACAGTGACAACGGTGACAACAGTGACAACGGTGACAACAGTGACAACAGTGACAACGGTGACAACGGTGACAACAGTGACAACGGTGACAACGTTGACAACAGTGACAACGGTGACAACGGTAACAACGGTAACAACAGTGACAACGGTGACAACAGTGACAACGGTGACAACGGTGACAACGGTGACAACAGTGACAACGGTGACAACAGTGACAACAGTGAGAACGGTGAACAAGAACGCTCTTGGTAATGTGAGTCTCGCTTGCTTGGAGATGAGATTTGTTGTCAAAGGCCCCCGGCGCTAATATACTACTTTTTCGTTTGCAATACAAAACGAGTGTTGTATGTCATAATGTATATACTCAAAAAGTAAAAACAACGGTGACAACAGTGACAACGGTGACAACAGTGACAACAGTGACAACGGTGACAACAGTGACAACAGTGACAACGGTGACAACGATGACAACGGTGACAACGATGACAACGGTGACAACAGTGACAACGGTGATAACACTGACAACGGTGACAACAGTGACAACGGTGACAACGGTGACAACGGTGACAACGATGACAACAGTGACAACGGTGAGAACGGTGACAACGGTGACAACGGTGACAACGGTGACAACAGTGACAACGGTGACAACGGTGACAACAGTGACAACGGTGACAACGGTGACAACAGTGACAACAGTGACAACGGTGACAACGGTGACAACGATGACAACGATGACAACGGTGACAACAGTGACAACGGTGACAACAGTGACAACGATGACAACGGTGACAACAGTGACAACGGTGACAACAGTGACAACGGTGACAACTGTGACAACAGTGACAACTGTGACAACAGTGACAACTGTGACAACGATGACAACAGTGACAACAGTGAGAACGGTGACAACAGTGAGAACGGTGACAACAGTGAGAACGGTGACAACGGTGACAACAGTGACAACGGTGACAACGTTGACAGCAGTGACAACAGTGACAACGGTAACAACGGTGACAACTGTGACAACGGTGACAACGGTGACAACAGTGACAACGGTGACAACAGTGACAACGGTGACAACGGTGACAACGGTGACAACGGTGACAACGGTGACAACGGTGACAACAGTGGCAACGATAACAACGGTGACAACAGTGACAACGGTGACAACAGTGACAACGGTGACAACAGTGATAACGGTGACAACAGTGACAACGATGACGACGGTGACAACAGTGACAACGGTGACAACGTTGACAACAGTGACAACAGTGACAACGGTGACAACGGTGTCAACAGTGACAACGATGACAACGGTGACAACGGTGACAACAGTGACAACGATGACAACGGTGACAACAGTTACAACGGTGACAACAGTGACAACGATGACAACGGTGACAACAGTGACAACCGTGACAACGGTGACAACAGTGACAACGGTGACAACGATGACAACAGTGACAACGGTGACAACAGTGACAACGGTGACAACAGTGACAACGGTGACAACAGTGACAACGGTGACAACAGTGACAACGATGACGACGGTGACAACAGTGACAACGGTGACAACGTTGACAACGGTGTCAACAGTGACAACGATGACAACGGTGACAACAGTGACAACGGTCACAACAGTGACAACGATGACAACGGTGACAACAGTGACAACGGTGACAACAGTAACAACGATGACAACAGTGACAACAGTGAGAACGGTGACAACAGTGAGAACGTTGACAACAGTGAGAACGGTGACAACGGTGACAACAGTGACAACGGTGACAACGTTGACAGCAGTGACAACAGTGACAACGGTAACAACGGTGACAACTGTGACAACTGTGACAACGGTGACAACAGTGACAACGATGACAACAGTGATAACGGTGACAACGGTGACAACTGTGACAACGGTGACAACAGTGACAACGATGACAACAGTGACAACGGTGACAACAGTGACAACGGTGACAACAGTGACAACGGTGACAACAGTGACAACGGTGACAACAGTGACAACGGTGACAACAGTGACAACGATGACGACGGTGACAACAGTGACAACGGTGACAACGTTGACAACAGTGACAACAGTGACAACGGTGACAACGGTGACAACAGTGACAACGATGACAACGGTGACAACAGTGACAACGGTGACAACAGTGACAACGGTGACAACGGTGACAACAGTGACAACGGTGACAACAGTGACAACGATGACAACGGTGACAACAGTGACAACGGTGACAACGGTGACAACGGTGACAACGGTGACAACGATGACAACAGTGACAACGGTGACAACAGTGACAACGGTGACAACAGTGACAACGGTGACAACAGTGACAACGGTGACAACAGTGACAACGATGACGACGGTGACAACAGTGACAACGGTGACAACAGTGACAACGATGACAACGGTGACAACAGTGACAACGGTGACAACAGTAACAACGATGAGAACAGTGACAACGGTGACAACGGTGACAACGGTGACAACGGTGACAACGGTGACAACAGTGACAACGATGACAACGAGGACAACAGTGACAACAGTGACAACGGTGACAACAGTGACAACAGTGACAACGTTGACAACAGTGACAACGGTGACAACAGTGACAACAGTGACATCGGTGACCACAGTGACAACGGTGACAACGTTGACAGCAGTGACAACGGTGACAACGGTAACAACGATAACAACAGTGACAACGGTGACAACGGTGACAACAGTGACAACGGTGACAACAGTGACAACAGTGACAACAGTGAGAACGGTGACAACAGTGACAACGGTGACAACAGTGACAACAGTGACAACGGTGACAACAGTGACAACGGTGACAACGGTGACAACAGTGACAACGGTGACAACTGTGACAACAGTGACAACGTTGACAACAGTGACAACGGAGACAACGGTCAGAACGGTGACAACAGTGACAACGGTGACAACAGTGACAACGTTGACAGCAGTGACAACGATGACAACGGTGACAACAGTGACAACGGTGACAAGGGTGACAACTGTGACAACGGTGATAACAGTGACAACAGTGAGAACGGTGACAACAATGACAACGGTGACAACGGTGACAACAGTGACAACGGTGACAACGGTGACAACAGTGACAACGGTGACAACAGTGACAACGGTGACAACGGTGACAACAGTGACAACGGTGACAACAGTGACAACGATGACAACGGTGACAACGGTGACAACAGTGACAACGGTGACAACGGTGACAACAGTGACAACGGTGACAACAGTGACAACGGTGACAACGGTGACAACAGTGACAACGATGACAACGGTGACAACAGTGACAACGGTGACAACGGTGACAACAGTAACAACGATGACAACGGTGACAACGATGACGACGGTGACAATAGTGACAATGGTGACAACGTTGACAACAGTGACGACGGTGACAACGGTGACAACAGTGACAACGGTGACAACGGTGACAACGGTGACAACAGTGACAACAGTGACAACGGTGACAACGATGACAACAGTGACAACAGTGACAACGGTGACAACAGTGACAACGGTGACAACGGTGACAACAGTGACAACGGTGACAACGGTGACAACAGTGACAACGATGACAACGGTGACAACGATGACGACGGTGACAATAGTGACAATGGTGACAACGTTGACAACAGTGACAACGGTGACAATGGTGTCAACAGTGACAACGGTGACAACGGTGACAACGGTGACAACAGTGACAACAGTGACAACGGTGACAACGATGACAACAGTGACAACAGTGACAACGGTGACAACAGTGACAACGATGACAACGTTGACAAGTGACAACGGTGACAAGGTTGACAACAGTGACAACGGTGACAACGGTGACAAAGGTGACAGCAGTTGCAACGGTGACAACGTTGACAACAGTGACAACGGTGACAACAGTGACAACGATGACAACGGTGACAACAGTGACAACAGTGACAACGGTGACAACGATGACAACGGTGACAACGGTGACAACAGTGACAACGGTGACAACGGTGACAACAGTGACAACAGTGAGAACGTTGACAACAGTGGCAACGGTGACAACAGTGACAACGGTGACAACGGCGACAACAGTGACAACAAATACTACTCTAAACACTGTACTCTGAGACCTTACGGAGATATTAAAAGTAGATACTAAGCAGCTATGGGAAATGTCATTACTTTCTTTCGACATTGATATCTTATAAAACGGACAAATTCAGCAGGAATACGGGCGAACTGAATTAACTGTGTGTTATATAAGGTTCTGTTAAACTTAAGGTAAGAACCTTAGTTTACGGCACAATAAAAAGATCAGCATTGCTGGTGGGTCTTGCATACAACAATTACAAGAAAAATAAGGAGTACTGAAAGCAAATGTACACTTGAAAATTCAAAACTGTTAAAGGTTTTTCTTGTATTACAGTATCACCGGGATGAAGCGTTTCATTTTCCCGGAAAATTTCACTTCCTCGTCAAAACAATCACTGACTCAGACAGACTCGGATTAGTTTACTTGAATTTAGTGTTCAGTACAGCGAACGGGGTTATTTTCTGTGAAATTTATCTACAGTCTGCCGTCTACATCACCACTGATCCACGATTTATTTATTTATTTTATTTTCAAGTTCTTTTTAACCGATCCCCGATCCCTGATTTCTCGATCCTCGATCCTCGATCCTCGATCCTCGATCCTCGATCCTGATTTTCCAGTAAACCTTGAAGTTTTGCTCATTAAGATTATTCTTTTTTTTCCGACCACTGAAGTGATCAGTTGTTCCAAAATAATCAACGCTTTCAAGCCATAGAATTCTTGGAGCAACCTGTTCCGGAAAAGCTCGATATGGGACTTCCATTAACTATGGACATGAAGTGCTGCAAGTAGAGTGTGTGGTTAGTCAAGTTCAAAGCTACCCGTATAAACACATCCGTGACACGTTAGGGTGGATTTCCACTGATGCGTTTTTTTGCTCCGCACGTTAACGCACGTAAATGTTAATCACGTAAATCAAATAGAGGTACATAGGCGTACGGGCCGGGGGGGCGAGGGGGGCTGCAGCCCCCCCAAATTTTGGGCAACTCAGATTTTTTGGGCAGCGAGAGAAAATTTGGGCAAAGCCAGTTTTTTAAAGACGTTTCCGTGTTTTTTAAATCATTATTTTGAAGAGATAAATATTTTCTATTTTAATCTCATTCACACGAGACAGTGGTTGCCTAGCATATAATGAGTTTCTGGTTATAAGGAAAGGGTATCATGTGCTGATTTTTTTATTGTTGGGCACTGTACTGCAATGGGCTATTTCCAATCGTGAATTGATTAGAATAAACTTCCGCCTAACTCTCTAGAATCATCTCCGCTCGTAGAACAGTGTGTGGCACATAGCATCAGCAATGGGTCTGAAAGTGAAGAAGTGGCTGACTAATTTTCAGTTTGAATTACGCGAAGAATCGTAATTTTAAAAAAAATCTATCGAGTGGTTTAAAAATTATTCACTAATTTGTTAAAGTAGACCGAAATGTTTACAAAACCGCTAACAAGAGCGCCATGATACATACTAAATACTCAAATATCCTTTTTTGGCCCACGTTTTTAAAAAGATTGAAACTACTATGAGGTGAAATTGCATGTCAAAAGCGCGTCGTTTTCTACAGATAACGGCCAAACATCAAGATTTTCCTTTTTTACCGTATTTCTAACGGTAAAAACTTTATCCCAAAATATCTCCGCAACGCTCTTACAGATTCCGTTTTAACTTTACGAACATCGAGGCGACTATTGGAGGAAAATGCTCTCGTGAACGATTTTGGAAGAACAGTTCCCAGTGAGAAATGTTGCTGCAAGTATAACAGGTAATGGCGTCATTTGGTTGCTATGACAACTCCGATGTTATTGCAACCCGGATCATAACAAATTTTCATCTTTATCTAATGCAACTGTGGTGGCAATTTTTCCAAAAGTTTGTTTATGGTGTCGTAGTCTATGCTCAAAAAAAACTTCACAGGTATTGACCCTGAAAAACTGTATCGAGCCACTTTCATGTGCTAGTACGGCCTATGTTGTTGCATCGTATGGCCCTCGTTTCTGTTCGACTGTTTTGTAGAAATTTGGGCAACTTAGAAGAATTTTTTGGGCAGATGGTTTACCGCCCCCCCTGGCAAAAAATTGCCCGTACGCCTATGTAGAGGTAAGACATAGTATTGAGATTAAACGTCAAATTAAGCGAGTTTCTACGTACTTTGAAGCTTACATAATTGTACGTGCGGCCTTTCATACACTGCCTTTATTTTATTTGCGAACGCAAGTTTTACGCACGTGCGCACGTAAAAATTACGTGACAGTGGATACTTCATATCTCAAGTATTTATGAAGTGCAACACAACTTCACATCGTAACAACTGCGAAAATCTATCAGTTAAATACATAAAACAAAGTGAATCTATTTAACCTTACATTTCCTGTAATTACGAGAATATTCTGAGAAACGTAACGCCTTAAAAAGCCACAAAATCCTGAGGATTTCCCCGCTATAATATTTTCTCATCCTGCTTGGGGATATTTCCTTTTTAAAGTGCCTGCATGTCGTGCATAATTACACGAAAATCAAGGGCCTCCATTCGAGGAAATTACGTCATTGCCAAACTTACATGCGTCATTTGAGTCATCGCCGAAAATAAAGTGCATTCTCATCACAAGACTCATTTCCATACAATGAAAGTCGTCACAGTTCTTATCCCCAGTTTCCACGGTCTTCGCTTGGAACGCGGGGCCTACAAACTAGGTCCCACCGACGAAAAAAAAACGACTGCATTTTAAGTGTCTCGCTCTGCTCAAGCAAGCTGGACTAACAAGCAGCTTTCGCCCGCCCAAAATACGCCTGCCCTGCAGGCTAGCTGAATAGACCTTTCCGTGCGTACTCCTCGCCATTCAGCTAGCCTGCAGTGCAGGCGTATTTTGGGCGGGCGAAAGCTGCTTGTTTATGTTCGTACTGTTGTAACCGCCATCTTTGTTATGACGGAGGAAGATTAGGGAGCATAAAAATAGTTACCCTAAGGGTAGGTGCCCCGCTCCTTTTGACTCGCCCCATTTTCTCCCCTCTTTTGGAGTTTCAACATGCGCTTTCGAGAGCAAAACATTCGTGCGCCCGAAGAAAACGCCTGCACTGCAGGCTACTATGCAGCACGCGTGTGTGCACGATGGTCAGTTTGGCTCTGGGTGGAGCTGAAGAATTGGGCTGATTTGTTGCCTTAAACACTCCTGGACTCTGATCCTGCTTGCTACATAAAGCACTCCGCCGAATCTATCACTGATTTCTTCGTAATTCATTATTTCAGGTATGCAAACGTGTTTCTTCATCCAGTCACTGATGATGAAGCACCAGGATATCACAGCATTGTCTTCAGGTCAGATCACCTGTGAATTTTCGTCTCAATGATTTGAGGGCCCAAATGAATTAACACTCGCTTGGATTTCTTGCCAGAGTTAACACATATAGTTTGATAGTAATTAATAGTTTATTCATTGCTATTGCGCAAATTTTTGTATGCAAGGAACCCACTGCAAGAGTTGTCGTCAACGGTTAAATTCGTTTGAAAGAGGCTCTTTGCCGCCTTTCTGCAGGTAGTCGAGTGGATTAGCATGCAAATAGCCTGCAATAAAACTCAGTCGAAAAGAGTCAACGGAGAGCTTGCTCGAAGGCAAGAACAAATACTGCGATCGATGGGGCATAAACACAAGCTGCATGGTCAATGAAGTTAGGTCCAAAACCGAAACTTGCTACGGGGAGAAACCTATGCAAGATCGGGACGAAGGAATCTGTAGAGGTAGTAAAATACTGGAGGAGAGTCCCTTTTAAGGCACACTTTCCCTTCGGCTAATAGCCTTCGCGCGGTCCTTTAATTGACGATCACGTGATTTGTTTGCAGTCGACTGCCTGTGCTCTGATTTGTTATAACTTGTGTGTTTTCCATCTTCTCATGCAGACCGATGGATCTCTCGTCAATAAAAAAGAGCATTGAAAACGGGGTAAGGAGTTTCTAATCTTAAAATATATAATCACGCAAATCTAGCACCAAGTTGATAATTTCAAATTCTTTCTCATGCGCTAATGGAAACTGCAATGTTGTTTTTACAGACCATTCGTACAACAAGCGAGTTCCAAAGAGATATGATGTTAATGTTTCAGAACGCTCTCATGTACAACAGTGCTGATCATGATGTGTAAGATACAGTGTGATATACTTATCTTTAAGATTCAATATTTGTAAGCCCGCCCCCATCTTCCCCTAGAAGCTCCTCGCGCAAATTAAGGCGCGCGGGAACGGGATAGGCACGCATGGGAGAAGGGAAGGGAACCTTCTCAAACGCTTGCCAGGCTAGTTTAGTCGAGATATCATAGCTTTGAAAGAAACTACGATAGTTTCTTTTCATCTTACCTTCCTATACCTTTTGTTTTGTTTTTTTTTTTTTTACTTTAATGCTTCCGAAAAACATGTCCATAATTCCCTCTGCGTTCTAAAAAGATTGCATTGCTTTTCACCAGGTATCGCATGGCGGAAGAAATGCGAGATGACGTTATGGAGCAGATTCAGGTAAACTTTTCCTTCAACGTACAGAACTGTGTTCTTTCGCTCTCAAATTGCGCTTAACTTACATATGTACTTTGTTGTGTTGTCTTACAGTCGTACATTGCAACTCAGATCATGGTTGATTCTAAGATGTTGCGAGGCCATAGGCAAGACGGTGAGCGGCTTCTGTTGTTGTTGTTCTTACACACTGTAAATAATAGAGATCTGTTTTAGCCGTAAAAATGGGGCCGTTTAAGTGAGTAAAATACAGTATAGGCTCTAATTTGGGTCCCTTAATTAGGCCCATTACAGTCCAATTACCTAGAGCTGATTTGGACCCACGTGCTGAAATGAGTCCCAACGTGCGCTAGAATAGGCTATTGATGGGTTTCTTTTGGCTTAAATTATGCTCGAGTGGCTCCCAGAAATGCTGAATCAGACTTTGGCCTGCAGGGCTTTATTGTTTTAAAGTGCGTTTGATAGCCGTGATATCTTAAATTTGTCATGAGCTTGCTTATTTACACCGCCTAGCATGCACTTATCAATATTTTCTTTTTTTCAGTCTTTCACATATTTCTTTGAACGTCTGACTCATCTCTATGTCAAGGTTAGTATTTTGCGAGCCGGATATCCTCGAATTTGTAGCAAGAGAAGAGCATACAGTTTTATATGTAAATTCAAACATCTCTTTTTCACTTTATAAGCTTCGATTTTCCTCTTTTCCGTTTAATGAAAATCGTAACAAAAATGAACATAAATGGCTTAAAGATGGCAGGGAAGAAATACTTGAAATTGAACTAAGAAAACCAAACCGAATTTAAGTTGGTCGCGAAATCTTCTCTACTTGAAGCACATTACATTCTAGTCCTCAAGGAGCCAGACTGAAGGGATACCAAGACACTTTGAAGTAGCTTTTTTATCAATTATTCTCTTTAGTATTAAGCAGGAGACATTTCTTCCTAGTGTTATTGCCTAATGCTCTCCCTTTCCCCCCTAAACTCCATCGCCGGGAGTGAGGCGGGAAGACTGGGAACAAACGCAGCACTTATGTAAGCGAAGTGTCAAGTATGGCCCTTGAACAAAGCAAATGCCGGACGAAGAAAGCACATATGTAGATGACCTGCGGTTTTTCAAATACAACTGGTATTCTGAAAAAAAACAAATTATTAATGTTTAAATGTTCCGTGTTGAAGACTAGACCTCGAGACGGGTTTTCCCCTCCTAAAAAAAAAAATCCTGGATCCGCCCCCGGAAGTGGTTTTTTCTCTCTTATTACACTACCAAATTTGACCGTTAGCCCCTTCAGACACCCCAAAAATTTGCTCAAAATTGAGGACAAAAGTTCAGTTTTTGACATCGTCGCTCAAAAACGTGGTTACTAAAATTGTAAAGTCAAAGGTCGATTTGACAGTTTGCCGCTTTACAGCGTTTATGATCTACTTTTCTCTTGATTTCTACTGCCGTCACCTGATTTTGCTTTGTTTAAGAGCAATTAGAGCGGAGCCTGCATTGCTATAGAAATTTGGAGAACCAATTGATGCGAGAAAAATTTGGTTATGACGACAAAGCACCCCCGACCGCCCGTACAGACTGGCAGTCTACCTTACAGACAGAAATACTGACCCTTAAGCAATCGTAACCTGTAAATTGCTGCTACTGAAGAGACTTATAGCTTCGCAAAGGGGTGTATGGTGGGGGTCTCGATGATGTAGTTTGAAAGATTACTACACTAATTGAACTTGAATGATTGGGATTAAGTTTTTGTGGTTAACGTCCCTTAAAAGGTAAACTGATGCCGAAGGCTCCTAAAGTTAAGTAGGGATTTGAAGATTTCTTTCTTTGGGTTACAATTATTGAGTTAAGTTAATTGCTTTTATTATAAGATGTAAACGGAGGCTTCGCTTTTGGCCCTGGCTAAGGACCTGTTTACATGGAGGTGGGGGACCCCAGATAGGTGAGGCAACATGTGGCGGATCACTCCCCTATCATGTAAACGTGATCAAATTAATATGAGAGATTATATGGACAGGCAAGTTACCCCACGTACCTGGGGTCGCCCACCACCATGTAAACAGGCCCTAAATATATATATTACAGACGTCGCTTACATGCAACGTCTTTTCTTTCTGGTATCGGTGTATTTGGTGTGTAGACGTCTTTTTTTTTGTCTCAAGTTTAAAAGTTTGTTTTTGGCGTTCTTACGGGCTTTTGGGTATAAATAAAGTTTTTTATTGTTAAAATGGACGCTACACAAAGGTCTATTAACTTTTGGACATTATTATCATCCCTAATTGAAACAGATTTCCTTCTTTTTTGATTATCTTAGGTATCCACAGAAGCTTACAGTGTTTGGTCACCTGAGCCAAGATACCCTTCGACAAGAATAAGATTTTTTAACTGTAACAAAGCGGTGTAACGTGATAGGGCAGTTTGGACCTTGAAAACGCAAAGGTTTGCTCACTTTTGTAAATTTTCGTAGACCTGGAAGAAAGAGAATAAAAACAGGTTTGGTTTACAAAACATCAGTTTCGGATAGTTTATAAAAGGTTATCAGGGCTTATTTTGCTGAAATGTCGGTCGACCCGCCTGCATAATGCCCTTGTTATCCGCTTTCCCAAGGGTGGTAGGGACCCCGGGTCAAAGGTGGAGTAATTGGGGACTGTGTTGGGATTTTTCCAAAGATGTTGGGGCTTTGATTTATGACGATCCAACACGAGGAAAATGCGAGGACTTCGCTCCTTTACAGCGAAAGCAGATCGATAAGAAAATGACACAGGGTACTTCTAAGGGAGTGCTCCATGGGTAGAATAATCACTTTCACATTTTGATTGACGTTATGTGCTTTTGTAATTGTAAGTTGGCGGCGTTTTCGGTGTAGGGGTGAATAGAGAGCTTTAGATTTGACAGGATTCGAGGACGAGAAACGACTACAAGTACGAGAGATTTAACGGTGAGTTTTACCTCGTATTCTCAAAAAATATACTCCCCAGAAAGCTTCACTGTACTTTTTATTCAACAGAAAAATTAGCACTGTTATCTTTATTAACGGGGCTTCATTCTCGTCCCCAGAGCCACTCGGCTTAATTTGTAACCGACCTCGTTTCCCGACCACGTGACCAAGAAATGACGGGCTCTGGGGACGAGAATAGGGAGGCTTAGCCCTGTCCCGATCGCAAAATGATAAAACTTTTAACATTTGATAACTCGTTTCCGCCACTACGACATTCTTGCTAAAACTCGTAGTAGAATGACCTAGAATGACGAAAGCTATCACGTTTTCCCTCCAAAATGACGCTGGTTCATTTCTCTTAGTCGTTCTCGTCGTAGAGTCTAAAGGTCTCTAATTAATCCTACCCTGTAAATTAGAGTAGACTGCCTCTTACCCCGGAGAAAAAGCCAGGCCGTTGGGAGTAGAGTGACAATGCCAGTATACCACGTTTGGGCAAACAGGGTCCACAACATTGTTAACGGTACTTACCGGAACCATGCCCCCCTATCCGTTTCCGTAGGCAGAAACGGTGCTTCGCAAGGTTTCTATTATCAGTAAACTTGTTGAAATGTTCGGTGAAGACGGCGTCATTATAATTATACTACTACTCCAGAATCCTTTGCGGTTTTGCTTTCTTGTATAAATTTGAATCTCACTGGGATTATCAAATTTTAACTTGAGAGAAAAAACGAAGTGAATTCTGGTCTTTATAGTAATCATCCATGCAAATGGCTATTCTTTTGGTGTACTTCGTGTCGGTCAATAGAAACGAAGAGAGTTGAGCGGGGTAAGCTGCTCCTCAACTCGGCCATCATCTAGCCATCTTGACCGAGTCTGGTGAAAGAATTGGGATGAGATAATGGAAAGAAGCGAGGCTGATTTCACAGTTGGGAATTTATATATTTTTGCCAATATTTCGAAAGGTACGGCCTTTCTTCTTCAGGGTCTTTCAAATGACTCCAAAAATGGGACAAAAACGTCTATTGGTTCTGATGCGGCTTAACATCCGTGGATTTCAAACTATGATAAATTTAATAGAGGTCAAACATCCTTAAAAGACTGGGATACACCGCAATCGTTTCCGCCCCCTTTAGAGAAGGGGGTGGTGGGGGGGAACTTGTGCTTCATTACGTCCTTTCGGATCAAAAATAAAGAATGCTGGGGTAGAAGGTATTGTCGATCATAAAATGTGTGTCCCAGGGAACCGTTTTCATAAAGGACCAGTTGAAATAACAAAATAAACGACATTAAATAGTACTACATTTATTTTTCTCCAACGTAAGTAAAAAAGGAATATTTCTTGACGTGAAAACTGGAATCTACGTTCGGCACAAACAAAACAAACGTTAAAACTTTCTGAGGGTTCTCCAATCTGATGGCTGGTTTGTTTGCATCAATCTTTAATTAGCCGTCTTAAGGACCACTCTGCTGAATATTGTAGAGACGACAATGGTTTACAAAACGCGAATACAATTGGAGTAGGCATTGATTTTAAAAGAACAAGCCATAGAACACTATTTCTTCACTAAAATGAGAGTCCATGCCATAAAATGTGTTTTTTAACTCCTTATTGTCATTAGAGACCCTTAGATTCGTGGACGAGAACGACAATGAAGACGAGATTTGACTTTCACCTTCGTATACTAAAAAAATTGACACCCCGGAAAGCTTTGATGCACTGATTTCACCAGAAAAGTTGGCACTGTTATCTCTATTGAAGGAGGTTAAGCCATCCCCCAAGCGCACATGCAATTACAAAACTTCTAACATTTAATAACTTGTTCCCGCCACGACGACATTCTTGCTAAAACTCGTAGTAGAATGACGATGGCTATCACGTGTTCCCGCCCAAACGACGCTGGTTCACGCGTAAGCACTACTTAGTATTGAGAAATCTCGTAATCTCAGTCGTACTCGTCTTAGAATCTAAACGTCTCTAATGTACTACACATGCAAGTTCCACAATATCTTATTCTTGAAAAGAACTACTGCAGTTATTGACAGTGTTTTAAATCTAGTTAGGGCTTGGTGAGCGGCTCTGTATTGCCTGCTCTTCTTCTTTATCACTGTACTCAGCAGCGGCGGCGGCTGGCGATGCAGAACGTGACCGTGAAGCAGATCGTGACCGTGCGGGGGATGGCGAGCGTGACCGCGAACGTGATCGTGAACGCTCTCGTTCTCGTTCTCTCCGGCTCTCACGATGACTATCACGGCTTCGTTCACCTCGGCTGCTGCGTTCTCGGCGCTTGGGGGAACGTGACTTTGATCGTGAGTGCGAACGGCGGCGTCGGCGTCTTAAAAAATAAAAAATTGCATAGATTAGCCTCTTATGCAGAAGTCCTACCATATATATAGGTTAGTTTTCCAAGAATGACCTGCAAGGTGTTCCAGTATCTAGGAAGCTACACCGATTCTTGCCTTCAGCAAACCTTAACGGACGATTTGAAGGTCTTAGTATTTTCACAGGAGAGATTTTAGAAGTGTTACTGAAATACAAACCGTTTTGAGATATACAAGTACTTCATGCGTAATGAGCAGTGAATTCACATGCGAAGTACTCATGACATTTCTACCAGCTCAGTTTTCTTGAATTTGATGAACTCTATTCAAAGCAATTTTATCCACACAAAGATGTTTCATTCTGGCCGAATACAGAGAGGTTATCGTAAAAAATTAACAGCTCATTATGCATGAAGGATTTCCTTCATTTTCGAGATTTGAATTTGATATTGTTTGCGGCAAAACTAACGGATTCAACTTTTGAAATAATATATTCATTAATAGGATCTTGGGGGTATGCTTGACCTGGTTTGACTGTATAACAATCTTTTTTTGAATCATTTTTGGCAGTAACAGTGGAGCAAATTGAACCTTATCAGCCCAATGAAACAGGTTTTTTTAAGTCAGGCTGAAATGTATTGTGCACATGGCTAGAAAACAATTCACATGAACAATAAAGGATAATTCTTAAATAAATTAATAAATTATTGTCCACCTTACCTGGGACTGCGACTACGGGAGCGACGACTGCAAAAAATAAGAAATAATTCTAACTTAATTTTAACATGTCAAAAATTGGTCTATCAAGCCCTGAATCAGAACATACCTATTGCCTTCATCATAGTAATCTCTCCTACCGCTACTGCCGTAACCATACGCTTCTCTCTTTTCCTTGCCACGCATCTGTGCTGGTGCTGAGAGGAAGAAAAAGGTTCATGTTGAGTGATCATTATTTTCAACATCAGAAAATGTGTGTGGTACACTGTAAATAGTTAGCGCACATTATTTTCAATCTGCATGTTTTATTCTTTTGCCTTACTTTTTCTGTCTCCCTCTGCAAACTGAACTTCTAGTTCTCTTCCATGAAGCATAACTCTGTTCAAGTAGTAATGCGCATCCTCAGCATCACGGATATCTTCAAATTTATGGTATGTTAAGGCTTGACTTTCCTACACCAAGCTTTGCCTGGAACAAAAGCTTGATAATTGCTTACCCTGCTGACAAAATCTTTTGATGGTTGATGCCCCTGCTGTATCACCTCATTCAGGTAATTAGGAGTTTATTTTATTGACTTCCTTTTTGGGACATCTTCAAAACTGCCAAAGATCGATCACCTTGTCAATGTACAAGCACAACCTTTTAGTTTACGTTAACACTCTCACTTTTAATTGAATAATGACCTTGATATCCTGGCAAAATTAATTCTTTTACACAAAATTCTGTGGAAACACATTGATTTGCATCTTCTATATTTACACCACAAAATTAATATAACACTGCAGAATTGATGACGGTATCACCATTCTCAATGTTGAAGTGAGCTGAAATGCCACCTTTCAATTTTGTTTAAAACTTCTCTTGTCCTGAGAATGATGCTATTATATTACAGTCTATAGAAAAGCCTTTTTTCATCCCTACTTTTGTGATAGGTATAAGAGTTTGGTATACCTGGTTACATTGAAACAAACTGTGATACAGTTACAGCTACTGACTTCACATTCTTTTACTGTTTGCTTGGATGCTTTTCTTTGACCCTTGTCCTTGCCTTGACTGCTGTTTAGTGTTAGATTTAGCTTGTATAACCTCTACCTTGAACATAACTTTGACTTTTTCTGTGGCTGGTCGAATTTTGGGTATTTTGCACTTTTGAGGTTTGCTTTCACAACTTTTCTTTGAAACTTGTCTTGACTTGAGAAGGTTTAACTGGCTTTGGAATTAGCTTGGTACAACTTGGAGGCTTGATATGAACTCTACATGGGTATGAAGGGCCAAATTTTGGTTTCACATTACTTTAAGAGGTTTGCTTTGATAACCTTTCTTTGAAACTTGTCTTGACTGTGCAATTGGCTGGCAGACTTTTAGCTTGATACGGCTTGTAGCTTGATACAACTTGCCAAACTTTAGGTATCACGCTCTTTTGATGTTTTCTTTGAAAGCTTTTCTTTAAAACTTGCCTTGATATGAACCATGCATCTCAATGGCAGACTTTTACCAAGATTTCCTAGAGGAGTTAGCAAACCAACTGTAATGTCTCATTTATTGACTGTTGTTGCCCACTTAGAATAGAGATATTTCAACCCCCCTTCCCTGCCTCAGCCCTAAACACTTTTCCTTGTCCACAGGATATTGTGAAGTTGTGGGGGATCTATTTATACCTATAATTTCCTTGTTAGACAAAATTTTTTCAACTTAGTTAAAAAATGTGCATACGTGAAAATGAAATGCTGCGATTCGTAGCATGAAACTATTTTAGAAAAAAAAAAAAATTACTGTAAATCCTCTAATAAGCCCCCTCCCCTCCACCTTTTTATTCTTCACTAATAAATGATAGACTGAATTAATCAATCACAACTGTAAAACTTCCCTTGGACTGACCTAGGATGGTTTATTCACCAACTGGAAATTCAGATTTGTCTTTCATCCTTGGCTGCAAGTCCTCCAGCTTCTTGTACTTGGGCTTTTACCATTGTCTTTGCTAAATTAAATAAGTCCCCAGTCGCCATTAGGCCCCCCCCCCCCCCGCCAAATGTGTTTGGAATAAGGAAGCCCCTTGGGTGGCTTAACAGAGGATTTACAGTACTCACAAGTTGCTTCAGGTTATAAATGCACCAAATTAAAGCATTTTTGCTTTCGAAATTGAGCACCATTTTACCTTTTTTCTTTAAAGAATTAAATAAAAATGTAAACTCACGGCTCACCACGAATTAAGCGGTTCGTTAGAGCAGGGCGGCTTTTTCATGATATAAGCTTTGTACTTACATTATCCCTTTAATCTTTGAAGAACCGATCCCACTAATCTCTACACACTTGATTCTTTCTTTTTCTTTTGCCGTGATCATGACTGTATTACTCGCACTTTCGACTATTTCCCCGAGAACCTTTACCGCCACTCTGTATTTACGTAAGCAGCTTGACACTTCAAATCTTTAATCGACGCCTTTCCTTTATGAGCATTCGTATCTTTTTAGTGAAGCTCTGCCTTTACGAACTTTCGTTTCTTTCTACTTGCGCCTTTAACATTCGTTTCCACGTTGGACTAGCTTGGGCTTTAAAATCTTTAACGATTTGCCTCACGTTTTCTTGTTACTTTAGCTCTTTTACAAACTCTTTTGCCCTGGTTATCAAAGGACAACAAAATCACTTTAGTGCCAAACCTTTACAAACACAGACTAAAAGAAACCACATACAAAATAAAGCTCTTAAGAAACAAAAAGGATATTGTACATAAGCAAAGCCTCGGGATTCTCTTGTGTAGTAGTCCAACGGAATGTACACGTCGGTAATTCGGCCATATTTGGCGAACAGGCGTCTAAGATCTTCGGGTCTGACAAGAGAGTTCAGGTCGCAAATTAGATAAAAATCGGGAAAAAACAACTTACAAATGCTTCAACTGGTCTAACCTTGTCTCGTGATGTAAGTTTCTTACGTAGAGTGAGCTGTTCGGCGGTCTGGAATATCTCGACATTTTCGTTTCTTCTTGCTGAAAGAAAACCACGCTTTGACTCGCTGTGAGAGTTATTATGGGATGCCTAATGCCTTGGTATCCGCATTCTTTCTGGTCATCGGTGTTCCGGCTAAGAATAAATCCAAATTTGGCAAGAGCTACCATATTTGGTAAAAGAAGCTTTTAGCGTTGTTGGCGCGAAATTCATTTCCCTAAGCGCGCAAACATAACGCAACTTTCTTCTGCTTGAATCTTTTCGTTTTCTCTTTGAACTCTTATTCTCCATTTTCTGTGTGATTAGTTGCCGTATTTTATTTATTATGGATACAAAACCTACGGCACCAGATAGATATAAGCAATCGCGTTCGTACGGTAGGGGACTAGAGCGTCGTTCTAGAGACTCGCGCGAATACAAGTCGGATGATTCCATGCGAAGGTCGAGGAATGATTCAAGGAATATCGATTATCGTGATCGAAGGTGAGACTATATTCACTTTAATTCATTTTTGTATTTGTAAAACCGCTGAATGGGAAAAGGATATTTTCATTTAAGTTTCTTTCATGAGACTTTAAGTTAAATAACGACAGTAACTCAAAGTAGCTAGTTCAAGACTTACCGCCATTTTATAAGCAAAAGGAAAACAGTTTGAACTGCAATCAGTCAATGAATTCGTCTCCATATCTACTGAGTATCTTTCATAACACAGGATATATGATGAAGAAATCGTTTACTTTTAGTTATTTGAGCTACAATTATTATTATATAAGATCTTGTATAAAAAAAAATCACATTGTTTGATTTGTTAAATTTTGCACGCGGTGTGCGTCTTTGGAGGTCTATGCAAAGCTTGCATTGCGTTTGAAATTTTGAATTTTGTTTGTGTTGCCAGGAACAGAAAGCAAATCCCAGAGGATCAATGCATATCACTTTTCCCCTCCGCCAAAAGCAATTCCAAAGAGAATGTAACACTTGACAAAACTCCTCAGAACAACAGGAGTAGACGTGAAAGAAGAAATCTTCCATTCAATCGTTCAACACAGCATCAAAGTAAAATGGACCTCGATGAAGAATTTCCTCCTCTTGGGGTCCCAAGGTATGTATGTTATGTAACCCTACTCTATCCGTATAGGGCTGCTTTCTTGCTTTGATATATAATGGAAGGAGTTTTGGTCAAATAACATATCCCTTGTTTAATGGGCTAAGAGGATTTGCCCCTGTGGCACTTGCAAAAACAAACACCCTACAGTTCCTCTTAAAATCATACGTGAAGTTGTCATCATCAGTAAAACCATTACGGGTTACGGCCCTTGATGACAGCTCTCGTGAGCTCTGGGTTTCGGGTTAAAGGATTAAGAGGAAGCTTTGGGGAGCCCAAGAGCTCTGAATATATAAAATCTAGGGTGTCTGGCTTTTAAGTTTTGAGGAAAAAAATAAGATTTCCCTGTGACCTAGGACAAAGTAAGTACTACTGTGAAAGGTTTGAACCCAGGAGTCATTTCAAAAGTAGGTTGAGTTTGATCATCCGGGTGAACTTAGTCCTGAATAGGACTGTTGCTGTTGACAGTGACTGACGTTTCGACAACCTGTGCGGTAGTCATCTGTAAGTACTGCAGACAACTGCTGGTAGTAGAGCATGCCGTAATTATGATTCCACCTTTTTGGTGTGAATGAATTTGTGTTGGTTGTAGAGTTTCTCTTACATGTTCCAGTTAACATTATTTATTTTTAAATGTTAGTATTTCTTTGTTTGCATAGTATTACTCCAGAAACTACCAAGGACTGGGGAACTATGGTTGAGGAGGAAGAAGCAAGGTCACAAAAAATGCCAAAAACAAGTGTCAGGTAAGATACAGTAAAAACCCCCATAAAAGAACACGAGTTTTAGGGGTTCAGGATGATTTTGTTCTTACATATCGGGTGTTTATTGCAAAATCACCCTGAAAACGTTC
>CALNXK010000070.1:1440000-1500000 GCA_942486035.1 Porites lobata | reverse complement strand
GTACATTTTTCTTAGATTTGCGCTTGAATTAGCCTGCGCGTAGACAAAACTAAACTCTGTTAACCAGAGTTAATTACTTTTGTCTGTGCACAGGCTACACTTGAATAGACTTATGAATGAAAATTATAGGCATCTGAAGTTTGTTATTATTTTACTTGCTTTTGCAGTAGTCTACAGTCTTTTGCAAATGAAGTCAAGATGGAAGTGGATAGTAACTGTGATGCTGATGATGACATGATGTCAACCTCAACTCCAAGCAGTCTTGATGATCTGTTCGGAGACTTTGACATTGATGCCTGTCTCGCAAATGATGGATTACCTCTTTAGGTACACACTTAGTGCTAATTTTTAGAAAAAAAGAAAAGATAGCTTGGGGAAAATTAAAAAGAAAGCAATGTTATGGTAGCAAACTTTAAAGGTTTATAGTAACTGTTTTTGCAAAGATTTTATTAATTTTTATGTCGATAATTTGATGTGATAGTACCTCAACACCTTGTGGCTTGGATCCATTTTTCAGCCTCCTTACCCTCTTAACTTTGGGTCACTATAATTATGCAAAACTTTTAGAAAAGTGATAAGTAATTGACAGACATTTGACTGATCATTTACAATTTATGACCAAGAAAGAAACCAGTGGTGCATTGTGTTATATACTGTATAAAGGAAAAGGAATTTTAATGCCTTGAGCACTTTGTGACATTTTAACATAAAAGATCATTGACATCACCATGATTTGGTAAAATACAAGAGTACTTTTGACGTCAGAAAATGTTTATTAATATGCTGTTACCCAATGATGAATGATGGCCATTTTTGCAGTCACATTGTTAGTCTGCGATCAAATTTTTGGCAACAACGAAACCTGGATTAGTTTAGTTCCTGTAACTCTTTCCCTTACCTTTAGTCTTTTAGCGACTTATGGTTATTGATCCAATCCAGGTTTTGTTGACACCTAGCAAATTCTAATGCAACTCTAGATCAAAGACAGGAATTCCTAGAGTCAAACATAAAGACAGTTGGGCATGCCAGGTGATTTCACTGCTGTATTGAGTGTTGAAATTTCATTTTTGCAATACCTGATAAAGCCTCAAAGAATTTTTCAAAATTTTCTCTGTAGCTGTGGGGTGGGTGAGAAAGTGGGGTGGTATACCCCAGTGAGACCTTCTATGTAAAATAGCCTCTTTAGTAGGGCTTTGTTTGCCACAGAGTGCAAAGGGAAGGACTGATATAGTAGTGATGAGCGAAAGCAAAGGCAAGTGTGAGAAAAGATTGGAAAGGTCTGGGAAGATGAAGGGTCCTTCCACTCTTTTCCTCTTCTGTTTCTTCCCCCTGTTCACTCATCTACACGAGCTGAAAGCCTGGAACAGGCTATATTTCCCTGATTATATGAAAATAAAATCACAAAGAACCTAGAATCCAAATGAAACTGACTTTTTAGAGTCCTTATCAGTCAGAGCTTTTACAAGGCTAGTATTTATATGATGTATTTTTGAAAAGTGGAGGAATTTTCAGCCATCTGTTTTGAATGAAAGGTTTATCCCAGAAGTGTATTGTAATGCTTATTTTACTAATGGAAGTAGTTATTGACATTTTGTAGCAGTTTTTAAGAAACAGTTTTAGTAGAAAGTGAAATTCTGAAATAATGTTTTAGAAGCACATATGTTGTGATATTTTTGTATTTTGTACACAGTCAGATATAAATAATTGAAATAAATTCAAGTTATTGGTCAAGATATATAAAAACTGCTTCCTGTTCCTTTATCGCATTTTTAAACTTTACAACAGATATCAATTCTGAAAGGGCTGGTGTGTTTCTTTTCCATCATGCTCTAATATTTAATTGCGCATTGTCAGACATTCTTAGGTTTATTGTTTATGTGTTGCCAAGCCGGTGAATAGAGCAACCTCCTGTCTGTCTCTGTTGCTAAAGATTGTTTACACAGCAAGACGTTGCATAAAAGCAGGGTGCAAAGAAAGTCTGTTTTACTGCCTGCTATTCGGGCAAGCAGTAGCTAACATGTACTAGCCCAGTCATTTCAACTAGCCCCAATACTCTTTTTGATTACAGGATTGATTCCAATCCTTCTGTAATTTGAATTTGCCAAAAAAAAACAGCACTTGCCCATCTGGCAAGTTAAGAACAGAATTCACTAGCATGATAGCAAAATCCACTAGTCCCGCGCTATCGGACACGACTTTCTTTGCAGGCTGATAAATGTCACTCCTTAGATACTCAGGGATCAGTGATAGGTGGCCAAAGACAACTTACAACTGCTTCAGATAATAATAAACAATATTTTTTTAACCCCCAATAGTGACCCACATCCAATTTCTCCCAGCAATAACACTGCCTGATCAAACAGACAGGTCATCAGAATTGATGAAATGATCACCAAAGATGAAATGGTGTGATGTTACAACAAATTCTCTCAAGCAGTACCATAAGGAATGTATGAAGAACAGTGTGGAGAAGATGAAGAGGCTTTAAGGGCTAATAACCTGCCTGTCTAATATTTTTACGCTCTCACCTCACCAAACCACAGAAACACTAGAGACTTCTAATGGTTTTAATATACATTCATGATTTTAACATTTCCAACTTTGATTATCATCTGTACAGACCAAAATGTTGACTTTCAAATTTTTATTTTCTCTATTATGCCACACAAGCCTCTACCCTCTTCTTTATTAGTCCTTAGTCTGAGGCACCAAAAAATAGTTATTTATATTTAAGCCCCCACTCCTTCTAATTACCGGTAATAATATAATATTGTGTTCATACAAATTTGTGTTGTTTAGTACTTGCTTTTCTAAAGTACAGCAATGGAAATTTAGGTTTTCCCTGGCCAAGCCTCATCCCCACCCCTTTCTGCCCACAGTGGTACAAAGAGAAAGGCCCTAGGCTTAAGTGAGTCCTGATCTAAGATCAAATTCTCTTTTTGCTTCGCGATCATGTACAAGAGTCACATTTTGGAGGGAGAATATGACAGTTTAACACTTAATATTTTGAAGTATCCCCTCTGTTGAAGGTTTACCTGGATAAAGTGAGTTGTGACTTAATGTGGTAAGCTTCTACATTCTTCAGCCAAAAGCCTTGAATTTGCTTGTGAAACAAAAGGAATACTGGCAAACATCTTACATTGAAGTCTAACTTAGACTGCAGTTTAGGGGACTCATTCTGCCTTTAGATCTGTTTGTGAGGTGTTTTTGTTAAGAAAATGGAAGCATTAACAAAACCTAGCCAGACCAGAACGAGGCAATCCACGTAGACAGTTGGGGATAGGATTACAGGAAAAGGTCCAGTCTGATCCCAGTTTTTGTCAAAAGCAGACAAAAGGTGTTTGGTCAACAAGCCTTTTTGATGCTGTTTAAAGCAAACAGTGTTTAGATATGAGGGTTGGCAAAATTTCAAATAGCTTAGCTGAAGTTTCGTTATAGCCATGAGTCCATGTGTTGGTTGCATCAAAAATTAGTTCCTGTCTACTAAAACAAAGATTATTTTGCAGTTAGAATAAGCATTTCACAATTAGGTTGTTATTTTGAAATTTATTTTCATTGCAATTTCATGTACAGAGGACTAAGGATGTGCAGGTATAGAAGTCCAACTGATGGAAACAATCACAATGTTCTGTTGCTTGACAACCATTCTGATCACCAGAGGCCTCGATCCTTAACCCTTTAAGCCCCGATATCCACATATAGATTCTCCATACTGACCTTCATACATTTCCTTAAAAAAATAGTTGAGAGAGTTTGATAACAGATCAAAGCATTTTTTCTTTGGTGATCATTTTATTAACTCTCATAATCATTTCTCTTGGCAACATATGGATATTGTTAGGAGAAAATTGATGTTGGTCACTATCGGGACTTAAAGGGTTAAGTCAGCCAAGGATTGGGACCTGACCCAATCATTTGTACTGACCAAAGGGATTGATGCCACTGGGAAATGAGAATGCTTGACAAACAGATTAAAGCTCACTGCACATTTTAGACTTCATTTGTACACTTGAATGAAACCGTAGCCTATATATCTATATATGCAACATTGCTTTATAAAAATTATAAGTATCATGTAGTATTCCTTTCCCAGTTCTGCATTTTTCATATCAAGCTCATCTTCTACCCATAGTAGCTAGTCTATTTACAAACAGCTGTGACATAAAAGGTTTTTTGCAGAGAATTATAGGAACGCTAAGTAATAAGGCTGATGAATAATTAACTATTTGCAATGGAGTAGGGTAAAGTTCTGTATTTATCAGAGGTTCTTTTTCTCAGTAAAAATGTGATGTAACTTGAATAGGTAAACATCCAGTACCAACTACAGTATACTGTATAAATGTGTCCTAACGCCCAAAATTGAAGCACATTGAAAAGCTAATAACCCATACATGCGATAAAATTTTTATGCAAACTTTTAAATTCACAACAATAATGTTTTAGTACCAACAAACAGGCTAAAACAATGCAAGCATGAATATTTTCCCAGGCAAGTTGTGAATTGATGACACATTATAATACTTAATAGACCATCAGCAAACCCAAATAATGGCTAATTAACATGTCTGTAATAAGTGTCTATTTATACTCTGGTGATTTAAGCTCATTTTAGGTTGGTTTGTGGTTACATTCCTATAAGTGCGGCAGGTTACAGTCAGACCATCATCATGCAGAAACACTTTCATATAATTTTCAGTAATTTCAAAATAGAAACTCTTGTCAAGGCTTGGAAAAAGGCAGTTAAGATTCTTTTTGCTTTAGGGGGAACAAAATATGGTAGTTTGGCATGTATAACTATTCATTTGTCAACACAAAAATCCTTTGCAAGTTGTTCTTTTATACACTTGTATAAACACACTGAAAAGCTGTGGGTAGTGACCGCAAGATAACCTACCATACATGTACTTCCTCATGTATCATCAGCTTAACCCTTACACCCTAAGCATTTGTCGCCATGCAGTATCTATTTTCTCCCTATCATATCTATCAAGCTAAATCAAACAAATGCATCATGAGCAAAAGGGAATGATCACCACAGATTTATGTCCTGATTATTTTAAAAGTAATTCTTACGTACTGGTAGTTCTTTTGGACATGTACCGAGGATTATATACATGTATATACCTGCCAATTGTAACCTGAAAATTTGAAACTTTGATCTCAAGCCAGCTTACCATTGTGGACCAAATTTTTGTTCCTGGTTAAGCTATTGTAACATTAACTGACACATTTTCCAAGAAGAATTAAGTGGAAAAAACTCAAAACCAATGTAACAAAAGAAAGGTCCATCTAAATGATTGCATTTCCCCTAGCCTGTTAACGAAAGCGCGATCAAGAGGTACATTAATTGCAGCTGCCATCATGAAAACAACTTGAAAACTAGGGAGGAGGGGGGGGCAAGGGGAAAAACAGGGAAAATATTTTTTCCTCCTCTCCCCTTCCGTATTGTGACCTGCCAGCCTCTCCCTTGGAATCATTTTCTGACTCGCCCCAACTCTCTGTCCAAATCATCAATTTTGTTAGGGTATTTTTTCACAATCATTTTCTTGAGAACTAGAGATATATGATTAGGTCTAATCCTGGCATATAAATCTCCTGCCACTGACTGACTTTTGGAATTGGCAGATATACACCTGTATATACATGTTTACAGTTAGCATGATTTGGTTACTGATTGTTACAAGTAACTTTACCCTAAGATAGCAACAGATTAGCCATCGTCCATCCCACAATAATTTTGAACAGAACGTGACAGTTTTGCCCAAATTTCTTGATATGCTGTTGTCTTAAACAAAAGGTGGGCCCAAGAAGATCAACACCCTATTTAGCACCAAATATTTCCTCCAAACGTCTTTGCTTCTTACAGCCTTGCCAGCTCTTATCAAATTGTTTAAAGGCAGGCCGCAATTTTCTGCCTTAAAAATGTAAGGTTATATGAACAAGTATGTCCCAGTGATTCAATTGAAAAGCATTGAATGCTTTGGCTCTGTATCCTTCTTTTCATCCCTGTGGTTTCCTTCAGTTAGCGATGAAGTTGCTTCAGGTTTCAATTCCGCCTCTCTTGTACTTCACTCTGCATTGACATTTACTTCTGCTCGGCATATGGGGCATGTTCTGTTTGACTGCAAAAAGTATAAGAGAGAAAGTTGACAACTTCACACAAAATTGTAAGAAAAAGGAATGGTTAAAACACATACTAGTTTCTCACTCTACTAACAGTTTAGCATTTGTTGGATACTGTGTGGCATAAAGTCTTTACAGGGGTAGGATCAAATTTTTGTGAGTTTGGTCTTCAGACTGCTGTAGCTCTAGGGACAAACTTTTTTGAACTTTTGATCCTTTCAGAAGAAAATACTGGCATCATAAGAAAAAGACTGACTGTTGTATATTACACTGACAAGCAAAGATTGTAACTTAAAAATTTATTATTGTGAAGTAAAGATTCTAATGTACCTACATTGTAGTCTAGGCAGGCAGTTAAATATTCAATTACAAAAGCTTTTATAAAAATCTTGTGAAATTTCAAGCCACACATTGATTTGGTGCCTTGTACCACATTGAGCAGAAAATACTCATCTTTGATTTCACATTCCTACAGCAATAAATTTAACAAAAATCCTTCAAATATCTTACCTTAAGCCATTTGTCAATACATCTTGTGTGATACTCGTGTAGGCATGGTAAGACCCTTACAAGTTGTTTCTCTTCAAAATCCACTAAACACACCACACATCTTTTGTCGTCATCTTCACTTTTTGATGCTGCTGTAACGCGATATGTTGGGAGCTGATCGATTTCAACACGAGAGAGCCCTTTTGGCTTTGCTTCGCCCATCTGCTCAGCAAAATTAAGAAGAGTCTGCAAGAAGATTTTCATGAAAACGTTGTTTAAGAAAGCACAAAAACTAGAGATTGGTCCAATGTCTTACAAAAACAATCACTTAATTATTCCCTTAAAGGGGCTGATGTTTCATGACTCTCTACTTCATCAGGGTTTGTACTCTTTTGAGTTCTTCAAATTTCATGACTTTTTCCATGGCCTTTTCTAGCTTACCATGACCTAAGGTTTGTCTGTTATTTTCAAAAATTTTCAAAACTTTACTTGTTTACTTGTTCTGAGCTGTTATTTTCATGTTTCACTGTTTGAAATTTTATGAATTGCATGACACAGTTCCTTTCATTCATGGTTCATGAGTCCAGATAATAGCACTTCCTTCTCCGGCCCAACCATGCAAGGCTTGCCAAAGGCTTACAACTTTGATGGGTTCAGGCTAATCAATCAAAAGAAAGTTTAATACCTCATAATTTTCACGAGGGTGCAGTTCTTCTTCCCGTGCAGGGGTTGGAGGATGTGTTGGTATGGGCTGCATTGACATCACAGATATAAGATGATAAAGTAGATCAGGATATGGGTGCATGGAAGGTGGGGGAGGAGGTGCTGCATGTGTACGCCGTGATGACCAACTCGAATGCGCTGAGACGTTTTGATGCCATCTTCTGTGGTGTCTGTGATGCTGAAAATGGAAATGTAACTATTTATTTTTGTGAATTTAAAACTTTTAAATGGACAGAGACAACTCTTTGTGGCAGCTTCCTTTATTTTTTTTCTAATGACCTCATCAGGAACCAAACTTTTTATCAGCAAAAATTCAAGATCTGCCATTCAAAATATTCTCAGTCACAAGCCGTATTTAGATTTTGTCATAAAGTAATGGCTATTTTATTGATGATGAAAACCGGCAAATGGAATAATACACTCAGACCTTAATGGTAAACAGCCCACAACACCTGTAAATTACAGTTGCTATGTTCAGTGAAAAATCGGGAAAATAAAAAAGTCTCGAGGTTGGGAGAAGTTCTCTGATATTGTCAAAGTCAGAGAATTGTGTTTTCCTTGTGCCTAAACTCCAGTAAAGAGAGTTAAAAAATGAAGACAGGTATATTCTCTCTTGATGGTCTATGGAAAAAGCTCAAGTGAAAGTATGTGGATTATTTTTTATTATTAGCCACCTAATGCAAAAAACTGCATAGAGGTCAGGGAAAAGTAGGAAAATACTTAAGTTTCTGATGAGCGTTAACCCTGTAAATGCCCACCCAGCATTATTATCACTAAAGCCCTCCACCCTCCCTGGGTAGGTTGCTTTTACTACAATCAACAACTTGTTTTGGAGAAAACAATTGAAGCTTAATGTACTTACCATTCCACCAGGTGTGGGGTAAGGGTGGTAAGCCTGTGTTTGTGGAACTTGATATGGTGGCTGCACAAAATGATGATGATGGTGGTGGTGGTGGTGGTGGTAGTGGTGGTGATGGTGTGTGCTGACTCCATTATTTCCTCTGGGGTCGACATCCATCTAAAGAAATTAGTGAGAGAAATTCTTATTTATTCTTTAATATTACAAAGTTTAACATCACTAACTGATTATGTGTGCAATGATTTACTTTAATTACCAAACATGACAATATTATTATTGTGCAATCCTAATGTTTAGGTTGCTATCATGCAGGCATGGCACATATGTAATCAGCATTCATTATTTGGTCTTCCATTAAGAATGAAAATGCAAAGAATGCAACCTGATCCAGTATTTTTGGACTTCCTATCACTTGTAATCTGATCACACACATTTTAAAGAAACTAAGGCAAAGCACAGCGTTGGAACGAGTGTTTCTAACCCTAACCCTAACCTTTGGTTATTGCTAGTAATATCCAAACAGAGTTATCCTTAAAACGCAGATCTGCACATCACTTCTGAATCAATAACTACTACAAAAAATTAACTCACTGGAGGCTGATGTGGTTGAATATAAGTTGGAGCTGCTACAGGCACACTGGCGACCAGCAATGAGTTTGGAAGACTTGTTACTGGAACTGCCCTTACATGATCTGGTATTTGATCAACGTCGATAATAACTGGAGGTCCCGGGTGGGGTGGATGGTGCTGAAGAGGGACCGTCGACGCCATACTTAGCGGACAAAAATTACTGTTTGTTGATGGATGGAAAAGTCTGTTGTGGGATGAGTGGTGATGCTGTTGATGCCTTTGTTGTTGAAGAAAAGGACAAGTATGATTGGACGAGTTTCTGAAAAAAAAGTATTAATTTATCACATTTAGCAATGAAAAGAGCAATAACAGATACTGGAGCATGTTTTCTAAAACAATCATTTTGGGATACAACACACCAACTTGTCAAATTGAGGCATCTTCCCTCCCCCATTCCCCTTCTGGTGCAGGGTTAATGCTACGCATTCAAGTTTTAATTCAGCACAATCAACACTGCTTGGGGGAGAGGGGGACAGCGGATAAACCCACCATAAGTGAGCACACAATATGCAAAGATGTAGTGGTAGCATAACACAATCGACAAACACTGGGAGCCTCTTCCTAGATAACATGTCCTAACACATCTTTTTGGAAGATGAGTCATTGCATGCCATTTCTAAGTTATGTGTAAAGTGCAGTTCCATGTTGTCACTGAAAGTTCTTTGTATACTCTCAGCAGCCATATTACATACAGCCAACAGAAACCACATCATGTGTCAAGTGGTCACTTACAAGAAGGTAAAACCAATGGAAATTATACAACCCTTCAGTGCCGTAGCCCAAACGGCCAACTGAGGCAGGCGGGAGTTGCTAGGGGCGTTCGGGGGCATGCCCCCCCCCCCGAGAAATTTTGAACTTTAGTCTCTCGGAAATGCGATTTGCAGCGTTTTCTGCGTTTTCAGTATTAATACGGCGAAAATTTTGCTTATATATATATATATATATTTTAACTGTTATATTTTGGCCACGAAATCTTTTCTGAGAGGCTCCGATGATCGCTTATGTAAAATAAAAATGATCGGTGAAATTCGTCAAAATTTTACCGAGGCGAGTGCCTCGGTTGGCCTCATACTAGCTACGGCGCTGCCCTTAAGCAAAAAGTGGGCGTCGTTGCTTATGAGAGATTCTGATAAGAGGGATTTGACTAGGATGGTTTTCACTCTGTGTTTTGGATTGAGATAGTCGCAAATGGGAAGTGGTTGCTTAATTATGATGGTTGGTCACACATGGAAGATTGACTGTATTACTATTGTTGATAATAAAATAATCTACTTACCCATGAGTTTCAGGCATGTGGCCAGGTAGATGGTTTACTCTGTGAAATGCTGACGAGTGACTAGGGTGGGGTGGATAAGGAGGCATGTGCCTTAGTGGTTGATGGGACATAGTAGTTGATGAGTTTTCACTTGTGAGGTCAATCACTTGGGGGGTACAACTTGATTTATTTCTCTGAAAAGAAATAAAAAAAAGAGATAAATTTTTTGGATTTCTTCAACCAAAATAATATGAATCACTGAGAGAAACAGTAAAGAATATAATGTACAGTAGAACCCAGGTAACTAGAACTCTGAAGGGAAACAAAAAAAGTTTGAGTTAGCGAGGGTTCCACTTATCGGGGTTGATAATTACAAAATTCAATTTGCCATGTTAAAAATTGATATTTACCAATTTTTTCGCACTTCAGTTTATTGTCCAGTGCAAATTTAGCTTATTTCATCACAAACAGTAACATATTTAGGCATTTTTTTATGATGTGATCTGTTCACTTCAACAATTAAAACCAAACTGCTTAGCATTTTTACCCTCATACAGCAAGAAGAACAAATAAGATGGCATCCAAGTGGAGTCAAAGGAACCAAAATTTTAGTTATGGGGGTAAATTTCAGTGACTTTTTGATCAAGGGAAAGGAAATTTAGTTCAATTTAGTGAGGAATTCCACAGTCACCCAAGTTCAAGTTATCAGGGTTCCACTGTAATAATTGCAGAGAAAACTACAGAGAACAATGTTAGTAGGTAAAAATTGGTCACATATTCACCTTAAGATGCCTGCATATGGTAATGCTTGTACACCGTCTTGTTTAGTTAACTTAAGGGAATAAAATTTGTCACAGCTCCACAGAAACCTTGCTTTATTTATACTGTCACAGGTTTCGTCATCTGCTAAACCTGTGCTATTATCTCTTGAAAGCTAATTGATAAAGCTGTGGTGTAAGTGCCAAGAAAACAGCAAGACTGATTTTCTCTGAGGTGTGAACTTGACACACAGTCTTCTTTTACCGCACATGGGAACATGAAACAATATAATTTATTTTATGAATGAGACAACTGGTAGCTATGTCAAGCTAAAGCTTAGCACCTGGATTTCTTTTTTTTTTCAGTCTTCATAAAGTAAAACGTCACTTAAAAAATGTTAATATTATATTGTTTATTGTATGCTCAATTGAAGTTGCACCTTGACAAATGTACTGCAACTTTGAGAAGAATGATGTTCCAAAGGGGGGAAGGATGGCAAGCTGGGTATTAACTCTCTGGCCATTTCATACCACACCTGAAACAAATAAGGCAAAACAACTATAACCTTTTAATCCTAGTTGTGGACACAGGCAAAGTTTAAAAAATGCTAGTAATTAGCCTTTATTTTTCAGTAAAATCCGAGTAAGAAACAAACAACACCACGCAAAAGTACTCCTAAGGAAGTTTTGTTTGAAAGGTCGAACTATATGGAATTGCACCGACATTAATAATAACTCCAATGTTAAAACTACTATGTCTACAAGTGAGGAAGGATAATAACAATCCTTTCCATAACCCCTTGCTCGAATACCTACAAACGTAAGGCTTCTATCATGAGAGAACTGGAATTTCTCAACCTTATACATAGACACCCAAAATATCAGATTAACTTAAGCAGTCAGAAATTGAATTTACTTAAACTGAAAAAAAAATCTGATGGCACTAGCTGGAATTGTGAAGTCAGTTTTTTTATAAATATATATAAAAAGGCACTCATGACGTTATAATCTTTCTTCGGTCAAATCTTTTGATTCACAGCAACATTGTTGTTGCTAAGCTGTCTGGAACTTTAGGTCTCGAATTTCAAGACGGAGACTAAAAAATGCTGGACATTATTTTTATTCCTTGGCCTCTTCTTATGGTCACAGTTTAGTCTCCATTCCTAATTTCATGTGATAATAATTTATGAATGTTCTAGCCACAAATTTCTTAGTACCTTTTCAACCTAGAATGCATCCCTTACTTAAGAGGAGTCACATATTGTCCACAATAATAAACTTAAGCAAGCTGGTTATGAACAAAGTTTAGAGAAGGGTTCTTTTCTGATCTGCAACACAATGTTTCTATTTTTGATCCAGTCACAAGTAACAAACTTCCCCATTTCTATCAAACTGATGGAAACTTTAAGGCTTTAAATAAATCATGTTTCCTGTCAGTTAAGCCCCACAGAAAAAAAAAATTGAGTTTACTTTAAAAAAATCGTTCCCTCTTTCACATAAAACATTGCGGCAAGTTCATCCTGAAAAACAGGGTTATAAACAGAACTTAAAAATATCATTACGTGAGCTAGTCTTGTGATAACTCGGAAGGACATGCGTTTTTACGAGTGAACCCCAGGTTTGTAATAGCCTTGTGAAGAGCCGCAGACAGAAACCTGATAAGTGAATAAAACCACAAACTAGAAGAATCTGGGGGGAAAAATCTTGACAATCTCCCGGCCACCTTTCCTACGGGTATGTTTTTATACAGTCGTGCACTGACAAAGGTGCTTGGGTGTTAATCAAATTTTTAATAGAAAAAAGCTGCCTTACTAAAACAATGCGAACAGGCTCTCTACTCACAGAAAATTTACTGACCCGTATCACTACAAGGGCCTTCAATCTTCTTTTGATTTTGCCGCTTCTTTACCAATGTTGCGACCAGGCGTGACGGACGCGCTCCGCACAATTTTCGATTAGAATCTTTGATCAAAGATCCGAATTCACTCGTTGTTCCACATCACACATGGCAAGGAACAGAAACTCCCGTTTAAAACCTCAAAATTAGTTCGAAACTCCACAAAGAAGCTATAATGTCAGAGAGAAAATAAATGATTGAACCACAACGTCATTTCAAACAATTCCTTTTGACTTGTAATTTATGCATGAAAGAGAACAGTAAGAAATACTCCCCGCAAAGAACATGTTAGCTCAAACTGGTTATACTTTTCCATAAGCCTTCTAGTAGTCGTGGTTTTCTCTTTAGCCTTCATTCAGTCATAAAAATATAAATTCTAAACGGATGGACAGAACTCGGTTTTACTTTAGTAAGAAAATGGCAGCACATCAGCTGAACTCCGGAATTAGCAAAACAAATTTGCATATGGTTTTCCTCGGTAGAAATTAAGAAAACTGGTGCTTAAAATTCGTCCTCGAATGATTCAGTTCAGTAGCTCAACTTTCTCTTCTACAATAGTGTATAGAACTGAAGCAAAATTTACTAATCAAACTTCCCACACGAACGTTCCTCGGTAGACTCGAAAAGTTGCTATGTTTCGGACATATAGACTGTATAACTTATATATTGGAAACTCAATTCAAAAGTTCTGTTCATTTTCGACCTTCTATCCTCTCGACGTCGGAATTCTTTGACAAGTAATTGAAGTACCAACAAAATAACTGTATTTAAAAACTCAAGCTGGCTACTACATTTTTTGCTCTTGTTTTGACGTAAACTTCACAGCCATAGCTAAGTCGTATGGTAAATGTAGCACTGGCGAACACTCATTCCCGTTACTGGTAATAAAGTTAAGTTTAAGGAATTGAGCCAATACCGCTCTAAACGCGAATTTTGTTGATATGCCTGGCAACCGTAACTTGAAGTGAAAACGAGATTGGATCAGTCGGGATCAGTAAAGGTCCCTCTACAGGCCGTACATGGGAAAAGATCGTGATGGCATCGAAACAAACATGTGATTAAATTACAGAGATGAAACTTACGACGCGTAAGTTTCACCCTGAAATAAAAAGGTTCGAAGCATTCTCTCTAACCCATTTCATGAATCATTTTCGTAAATATATAAGATTTTTAGAAGCAGAACCACCTCAATACTAACGCAAATTTCTCGACCGGGTCAGACCCGCTGATAGTCAAGAAACTGTGGCCTTGTCCATCATGTGTTTTCCAATTTTTCGCGCGAATAGTTTTTCCTGCCGTTCAAGAAGCCGTGGAAACTTTAACAATTCTTATATTATTACTCAGCTGCTTAAATCCACATCGAACTGTTCGTATGTGAATGAATTTCCGAAAAAAAACATTTCCGTTCGATCAAGGTTCGATCGCGCGCTTCAGCAAGTAAAACCGAAGATTTTACCCAGACCGGAGAATTTTCTTTCCACCGTCAATCGTATTTTAATATCATTTGGCCAAGTTCTGTGTAATTTATGGAGATGAAATTCTACAACTCGATTTTTGAAAGCAATAACTACAAACCAACATATGGCTCATTCCAAAAGGATCCTAAACAGTCTATCTTACCTACCAGAATGTTTGCACTTTTGTGTTCAGTCTTCACTGGGCCTCAACCGAACAATTTCCACTTTCAGAGATAAAGGCGACTCAGTTCCTTTTCAAGAACTAGCGCTAAAATCGTTCCGAACAAATGGAAAGAAATGAAGGTAAAGTAAGTGTATATATCAAGAAAGTACTCCTTTGCACATGGGCTTTTGGGCTTGCGGTTCTTTGTGAAATCGATCAATGGAAAACCTCCCCTGGTCTTTTGTTGACATTTGACATCATATTGTGACGTCACTGACAGATCTTCAAGCACCAACCCACCGAATCCATGGGCGATATTGTTCGTTTGGCTTTGGCTACATTCATTCACGCGCGAATCGCGATTTATGAGTTACCTTCAAATATATGGATATTCATTCCTGCGAAATGATTTATCACTTGTAAACTGTATTAACGCTTTGGTAAAATTTTGAATTGAACGGAAGCGCCTGATGATCTTGTGATTTTTATTCCGAATGTCACTTCTGGTTTTCGTCCGCAGTGCAGGGCTCATTGGAAATTACTCTCTTTCTTTTGAGTCATCACCAGTTTAAAAATGGGGCTAGGTACGACAAAGAAGGGAAGCAATATAGAGCACATAACTTGCTGCATTATATTTTACTGCTGAAAAAGACTTCTTTTTAGCGCACTTCCGGTTAAGAGGGCGGACTTCAATCGTGCTTTTCAGCTTGGAATGTTGAGGTTTCCATCAGAAAACGGTTAAAGTTGTCTTGAGGCAATCGAACATGCTTTCATAAAAAAGCGAGAATTAAGGAGAATGAGTACATGTTTCTCGATTCGCAGAACACACGAGAATGAAACATAATACCGTTTTCTGACGGCAGAAAACATGAATAATGCAAAAGTCGAGGTATGAATATGAGATTAGTGATGTTTTGGCACATCAGAAAAGCTCTTTGTTCCATCAAGGATAGAGATTGGTTCGTGACATCTGCCTGTCTGCGTTTCGTTTATGTTTCAGTTTACAGTGTTTGGAATCAAAGTATACTGCGAAAATCATCCTGACTAACTTATCACTGTTCTAATTTTGGAAAAACAACTAAAAGTTTGAAATCATAGACAAAGTTAGGCAAAGACTCGACTGAAAGACGGAATTCGCTTCAACTAGTTCGAAGTTGAGGTTGAACAAACAAATTAGCATGCAATCGATGCGTAACAGCGCATCCGCTTTCTATGATCACCCATCATACTCAGTTCCTTTCAACAGCTTTGTTATTGTTCTATCTTTTTACTATCTCGAAGCAATATTCAAATGAATACTTTTCGACTCGTGAAAAAGAAAATGAAAAACACTGAAAGCCTATCCGCTAAAATTAGAACACTTATTGCCATCTCGCTAGTATAACGTCATCTTTATCACATGATAGGGTGTGTGCTAAAGCACAACGCTGATTGGCTGTTGCTATGACGTTACTTACGTCAAGAATAATCTGATTGGTTCTTTCAGTAATCATAATAAAGCAAGAGTCTTTCCTTTGATTCATTTGAGTTGGGTGAAATTGGCGTCTGTTGGAGGAGGATCAGTTGTGGAAGAAAACTGTATCATAAGCCTTCGCGTTCAAGGCTTTGAGGAGATAAAAAGAGGTATCTGAAGAGAAATCTCTTACCTGGATAGGAAGCTCAAATTGTATCAGAATAAGAGAGGGATAAACGACGAGTAAACGATCTAAGAATCAGCAAATTTGTTAACGATGACGTTCGGAACTCAAGTGCCACCAAGCCATCGAATTTCGAATAAAGACAGCTTTCATCGCAAAAATAAAGCCAAAAAGGCTCCAAGATTTCGGAACGATCGCTCTGTGAGAGCAAAACAAGTCCATCAAGATCCGACAACGACTGCCTTCGATGAGGAACTTTCCACCTCTGTTAGCATTCCACGTCGACGCCGAAGCGAAAACAGAGTTGACTCGGCGGTAAATATTCCGTATGCGGGAGCAAAATTTAGCAGCCCACCACCTCCGAGCGATCTGCCGAGACCACCATCGCACTGGATAAGTTCTCCTATCCACAAATTCGACATGGACGTAGTAGCGATGTCACAACATCTTCGTATGTTACTCGGAGTCGAGTCGTAACTACAATAGCAAGACCTATGAAAGCGAAAGTGAACGAGGAAAGGACGCGATTTCTAGTGTATATAAAAAGACATTTAGGACAAATTTGTAGATTTTGTACAAATTTGTATATTTGTAAATAAGTAAGAAAAGAATTCGTATGCTACTATTTTCAAATTGTAATTATATCAAACGTAAAAAGCTTTATACGCCTAGGCGATAGTGAACGTGTTTACTTAAGAATTCTTTTCGCTTTTTTTAATTTCATCGTAGGTTGTTTGTACATTTTGACTTAACTTGATTCGTTTTTAAACAAAAGGTATACAAGCAGAAATCTCGTTAGGTCTCACAAGATGTTAGTGTAAAACAAACGTGTAGTGTTTGAATTTTTTGTTTAAGATAGAAACTAGAATTAGAAAATTATGGACAGTGACGATATTGCTCAACATCACAGAACTAAGAATAGGACATAGAATACTGAAAACACAGACCGTTGAAGTTGACGAAAAAATTGTGCGAAGATAGTACAGCAACCATCATCATCATATCATCATCATCCAGTGACAAAAACCGCAGTTGAGGAAGTTTGGAGGTGCCAGCAAATGGAAGTATCTCCTTCCCAAAAGCACACGGTGGACAAAAAGACAAGATCAAGACATGAAGTAATGTAGAGAACACAGCTAATTAGAAGACCGTAAAGACAAGTAGCAAGACAAAGAAGACACAAGACAGATCGACGATAACACACCGGCCCTCTTCAGGGCCACCCAAATCTTCAAAAGTCTATAACCAACATCAGATAAAATTGACTGTGTGAAGACAACTTGTCAAAGCACAGTATTTCTATTCTCTCTCTCTCTCTCTCTCTCTCTCTCTAAACCCTTTCCTTTCCCCATAAGTTCCATTAATTTTGTAGTTTGCCCTGATGATTTTCTAAGAGATCTGATCTTAACTCCCCCCGACACATTCAGCTTTGGAAAATGAGTTCAAATGCAAAGAGGAGTTTTTAAAAAAAGAAAATAAAGAAAACATGCATTGTAGTTGCACGTGGGGAGAGAGTTGATCATTTTTTTTTAACCTGTCTCTCTCTAAACCCATTTCTTTCCCCCTAAGTTCCAGTAATTTTTATGGTTTGCCCAGATGATTTTCTAAGAGATCTGACCTTAACTCCCCCCAAATGAGTTCAAATGCGAAGAGGATTTGTTAAAAAAAGTAAATAAAGAAAACCTGCATTGTAGTTGCACGCGGGGTAGAGGGCAGGGTGAGTTTATCATTTTTCTGGGAAATTTATTATTATCACAATGTGGTGAAGGGGAAAAACCCTAACCGGATGTTGAATGAATCTAGAAATGCGATTGGCTCCTCAAAACTCGTGATATAAACCACTTCAGGAAATGTTTACCACTGAAATATCAAATATCCTTATATGGAAATGTCGTTTCCTGTTTATATTTCGTAGATTAGAGTTTTGAGAACTCTGCTTCGGAAATGTTAGCAAGTAAAAACAGGGACTTGGCAGACAGAAGTATTCTTGCATCTTGTGATATCCAATTTAATTGCAGAAAGGACAAAACAAATTCCTTCTTTTCCTTTTTTCAAGGAGAAATAAGTGTTATGAAACCCAGTGAGTGGGTTTATCTATCTAGCCATCAACAGTGAAGAGAATGGGGTCTTGCAAAAAGCTGAAAAGTCGGTCCAAGTGTCCTTGAAAGCTGTGAAGCACATAGCCTTTGTGGGAATAAAGCTCAAAGAAGAGCAACTGGTACAGTTATTAAACGGAGTTTTCTTTTTTAAAAACGTTTGTTACAAAAATAGACTCCACGTTTGCAAGACTAAGGGTCACAACAGTGAACTTTACTATTTTGGATCAATTTCTAACATTGTCAGCAGTTGTCTGGGAATATCTACTACACTGCGTGAGAGGTCATCTTGAAAAACCAATACCATGATACTTCACCCCATTTTCTTATGGAATTAAATACCAATCCTATATCAGAAAACAATCCAATTATTTTGTTAAAAGCTGTATCCCACAATTCACAATGTCAAATACATACTTTCATGTATTTGTCTTTACTAAAGCCTCATTGTATCAAGTAACTTGTAAGGGGAAAGTTCTGCATTCCACTTTCAAACACAGAAAACTAAAAATCACACCACAGAAATATACTTGACGTGTTGGTTATAAAGTGTATTTCCAGTTAAAAAATCACAATAAAATATTTTGTTACACTTTGTTGATACTTTGTTGATACAAAAATAGATGTACTAAAAACATGAATCATATATTTATTTACAACACTTGGACTTGACTTTATTTACGACATGATAAAAGGCCTTCGTTGAATGCTTTGTCACAGCTTAAATAAATTTTGCACTCATAACCTATTTGGAATATAAAGATATAAAGTCAACTATTTTTTACAGTACTGATATTTAAAATGGGACACTTGTAAGAAGATTGTCCAATCAATTTTTTCTGAAAAAAAAAAAAAAAAACTCTCAAATATTTTGGCAAGGAGACCAATGAATCTCAAGGTTCAACTATGCAACCAATGAAAACTTTAAAACCATTTGAACTTACCTACCCTTTCAGGAAACAGCTCTCAAATTTATGAATGTTATTGGTCCATTTGCATAAAACTTGAGAATCTTTTGTTCTCAGAAAATATTATGATTTGACAATCTTCTTCCAAATGTCCCGGTTTCAGTGTCCACACTGTAACAGAAAACAATATGAGACTCAGACACCTGAGATGCCACTTTACAGGCAACTGCCAAAAACTGAACCACAACAGATAAACTGCATTAAGGTGAGCTGGTTTGTAAGGTGACTGACAACCATCACACTTGATAAACCTTTATCCTCCAATGGGCATTATATATTAGTGTAACTATGTTATCTTGCAACTTTCTATTAAAAGTAAAAGACTGGTCTGGCCATTATTACCGAACTCCTTCACACAGGAAAATTTAAAGCATCCTTGAAGTTCAGAGGGCAAAGCTGTACAAAGGCAATAATGATTAATAATGTATCAGCATCTCAGGTTTAGCATTTACATTGCTTGTAAGCTACATTGTTGGTTTGTTTATGCCTCCACAAGCAACTGACAAGAGAGGAGAACAGTTTTGTAAACACTAAAGGCCATGAAAGAGAGAAACCTCTGCTTGGATGGTATCTCAGGTCAGACTTGACAGACATCAATGATTTTGACCACCCATGAGTAGGGCTGACACTAAGATTTCAAATTGCCAGGTTTTTATGCCCTGACAAGTAACGCAGCTGATAAGTGATGCGAACATCTTTGTAAATGCTAAAGGCCAAGCAAGAGTCAGAGTTGACAGACATTTTGACCATCCATTAGAAGGGCTGACACAAAGATTTCAAGTTACCCGGTATATGCAATAATTGCCTATTCCTTACCTACTAATTATTTATTTAGTAGGCAAGGAATTGAACATCAAGGAAAGTTCTTTAGGTTTCATTTTCCTTTCACTATCTATGAACTCAAAATACTGTAAACAGGGGTCATGTTCAGAGTAGCAGGCAAACCCCAGACCCGGGCTTTAATGACAGCTCTGCAATAGTTTTGTTACAATGGTTACCAGTACTAGTTCTTTTGTAAGTTGCGCCATTTATCCTTTAAATGTACTGATGTCCTTCCAACAAAGTTGTATGCATCTAGAATTACTGCCCAGTTGCCTTCTCCATAGGTTTTCACTCCATCTATCAACCACTTTGTTTCCTTGTCAGTCCAGAACCTTCGCCTCTCTCTAACAGGAAGTTTCACATTGAGAACCCTTTTTCTTGGGCTTGACAGTTCTGTAGAAGAAGCATCATAGAAGTTAGTGACTTGTAGACAATCAAAAATGTTTGCCAAACATGGGTTTTTAGAGATTTCACTTTGACTCACATAAATATATATAGTATAATACCTAACATAAAAAAAGAATTTAACTTAAAATATGCAACTATAAAACAAGTAAAGACAACATTGTTATTATAATTAAAATAATAATATTATTACTATAATCATTATTATTGATAATATTATTATTGAACATGATTACATAGTCAACTTGTCAAATGTACGCCAAATTTTTCTTGAGTTGAATTCTTGAGAACTGTAACAAAGTTCAAAAAAAGAAGAAAATAAACAGAATCTTGTGTTTACATTTTGTACAAAAAGTGAAATGAGGCAATTTCACTTCACTGTAATACAATAACAGCAACAAAATGTACAAAAATGTGATGCACTAAAAGAGTTGTCGTTTTGCTTGCTTTTCTGATGTTCTTTTTGCCATCATAATCTCTGGCATTCTCCCTAATAGCTACCCTGCGAGAAGTGCTTTCTCCAGACCAGACGTTACGCTACAAAGGAAGAAAAACCACTGTGGGCACCCATTTGCTTTTCCATCAAGCATGCGCATCCACATGATGCCTACATTAAAATCTCAAATGACATCACTTCCTCTTGTTTTGCAAGAAACATTAGAGACTTAATAAGATCATGATGCAACAGCAATGAGAGCATTAAAAAACTAATAGGTTTTAATAGGCAAAACAGCAACTTTGTATGTGCATCACATACTTTTTGTTTATTTCTTTGCAGTTTTGCATGACTATGTCATGAAAAAAAATGCCTAATTTTGTGTTTTACAGAGAAGGTAAACAAGCAACAACAAAATTCTATTTTTTTTTTTCTGAACTTGGACATGGTTCCTAGGAAGTCAACTCCAGTTGGCTTCACCAATATTTGTCAAAGTAAGTGGGTAGCAATAATCGTTATTAAGATGTAAAGAGCCCAAATTCACAGCAGATGCTCACATTAAGGCAGCAGTTATAGCATAAGCAAATGTGCGAGAGCCTTACTGGTTTTAAACAGGTTTTGGCTCGTCAAAGTTTATTTAATATTCATCCCTGGTGCTGGATGGCAGCTCGATCAAAGAAGCAAAGGGTTGCTTGCAGTGGTTTCTCTCCCTTTGTAGCGTAGTGTCAAGCCGGGAGAAAACACTGCTTGTGGGGTACCTGCAGTGTAATTTAATAAAGTACAATTATTATACTTTATATGTCTTGCCCAAAGCACTGTGACAGTACAATATTTTTATGCCACTTCAAGGAGGAATGATAAATTAAAGCAACTGCCTGATGTTTACCAGTAAAAGAACAGTTTATTTGCCCTCTGTTACGCAGCTTGTAACTAAACTGAACACAGGGTTGTCGGAACAGCAACAAGAAGATTTATTCCAAATATGAAGGTAGTTTCCACCAAGTAAAACTGTACAACTGCACGTAACTCGATAATCTTACACAGCCTCCACCAACTTGAATAAACACTGCTTCCATCACACTTGACTAAACTCGACCAACGTTAAACTCTCTTTGGCTTGTGAAAACTAGTTAAAACTTTGCTTGGACTCGTCTACTTACCGGTATATACTTTTGCAATAAGATTCTAGAACTTTCGAAATAGTCTAGTTACAGAAAGAGTACAAAATATACCGCTTTAGAAACACTCACATAAGGTCCTAAAATAAATAAACTATGAACACTCAGGAAGCTTCAAGAATGTCACGCTAGTTACGCAAGACAGTTTTTTCATAACACCCTCTCATTATAAACTAATTTTTATTGACTCCACTTACTGATTGTCTTCCGTTTTATCTCTGTTTCATCAAAAGCATCATCTGAATCTGAATCCCAGTCCAATATCTCGGCATCACTTTGATGTTCATTAAATCGCCTTTTTGCTGACCTACTTTCTACAGGTCTTTTCCCTTTTTTATCTGGTTCTTGTCCACTGGCACTAGAATAATATTTTAATAACAACCAAATCAACATCAATCAAACTTTAAAATAAGGCTTCCTCCCACAAAAAACCTTTGAGTACTGAAAGAAGAAACTTACTCTTAAGACTAGAACAAGACCCTAATATTTCCCAGGGTTGTCATTAAGAGCCAGGGGTCGGGGATTTTCCCCGGCTACTAAGAGAGTGGCCCCTGGCTACTTTTATTGGAAAATAGAAGAAAACTAGAAACAAAAGAAATCCCTAGCTGTGTGATTCCCTGCCTACTTGTTGTATTTGCTTGGCAACTTGAAATCTTAGTGACAACCCTGATTTCCTTTTTCATTATTCAAGATCATGAATGATTAAGGTTAGGAATGAAACTGAGAGTCAAAGTATGTTGAAACTTTTTTAGCTGAATTTCAATTTACATTCAACATTATTGACATAAGTGTAACACTATACATCTGCCCCAGATTTTAAAAGATATATATAAAGAAGAGAATAATTTCTTATTGAAACTAACCTGTCTGGTTCAGCGATGACTGCCTTACAATGTCTTTTGACTGGGATATCATTTGTGTCATTGTCATTATTATTTTCACTGTTAACTTTACTGGGTCCTGCTTCTCCAGCCACCATATTTGAGTATACATCTTTGAGACCAGAACTGTGATATAAAACAAAACAAAAGAATGAAGTATAGTTAAAGTCAAGCCAGGTAAAGCATACCTCAAAAAAGATTCTATTAATGAATTGGTTATTTGAAAAATAAATCTGTTAGACTCTTCCATAACTAGTGTCAAATTCAAATCTGCATCCCTGTAGGCGTCAATGAATTAGTAGTGAATCCTTTACTATAACTTTTATGTATCTGGTGAGATTGAAAATCTGAAATTGAATGGATAAAATTGCTTCCAAGACGTTTACATCAAATTTAAGGAAATTGAGCTGGTAGAAATTCCCTAACTACCTTGGGGGAAAATTTACTGCTTATTACACATGCAAGAATGAAGAGATGAATGTGAAATCTACAACTACCAATGGATTCAACTTTCAAATAGTAAATTCATTTGTGGAATCTTGGGGGGCAAGCTTGACCGGGCTTGACTGTAAAAAAGTTAAAAGGAATCATTCTCGCTGAAAAAAAGTTATGTTTGGGGTACCATATGTACATTTGGATGCAAAAAAACAATCATTTCCAGGGTATTTGATCTAGACCTCATTCCCAACCTCCTTCCTCAACATACTTCCATTTCTAACATGTGTATCCCGCGGATCAGGGGCTCTTAGAATGCGTAAGTGCATTTTAAGGGAAAACACCATCACGTTATTGGTGTCAAAAGTAAAGATCAAATTAATAATTTTACAACTTTGCTAAAAAGATTGAAAAATTTGCAACAACTGTAACACATCACTAACAATAGTAACAACAAGACCAAAAAATATTCAAACTCTTCTGACAATTGGTTTCAAGTGAAAGAAAAACATAAACAAAAGCAAAGAAAACCATAGACAGACTGTGCAGCCAATGGATATACAACCAGAAACATTGAAAACCTTCTAACTTACAAAAGGTTTCTTGAAGAACTCTTTAACCTCTGCATGGCTTCATCACACCTCTCAATATTTACTGCTACATTGGACTTCTTATGACTACTTGGTTCTGCTCTGCTTCTAGTTTCCTTTGGGAAAACAAATATATTAACACCAGACCATGAGAGTTCTGAATTACCATTTGTGACCGAGCCGCGCGAGTAGGGGAGGTAGCGAATGACAACCAATGAAAGACAAATGTGTACAAAACAAACAAGAATTTAATGGCCAATTAGTGGAAAAGAAATACAGTAAGAACAAATACTAGGAAAACGAATAAAGCAACAAAAAGGGAAAGAAAAGGGACGATGAAAAGGGCAATAGCGCCACTCCAGCGAGGGGAGAACTCTAGAAAACTATGTCCTACGGCTTGACTAGTGAACGCGGCAACTGGAACTGTACTAATGCGTAGAAACGCTACGTGCAGGCGTATTTATATCGCGCTTAACACAAACAGCTCGCATCCTGTTATTAGCAATACAATTGGACAACTATAGCTAGGTAAGCCACAAAACAGTGAAATCTTCCTTTTGGCAATACGCCTGTTTGCAAAACACTATTATCGCTTTACCCCAGAATACCTACGTGTACTGTTAATACAATAGGAGGAAACAAAAATGGAGAGTTTCGCGGTTAACTACAGCAATGGCGGCAAATTAAAGCGAGCTTAAATCAATTAATTTCTTTCCTGTTTAAGGGTGTAATGGCGGAGAAATCACAGAGCTAGATAAAACACGGCTAACCACAAAGCAGAACTAAAGAAACACGTACCGTGGGAAAACGATAAACGGAACCGGAAAATAATACCGAAAAGAAAATGCTTTGTGAGCTAATAATCGAGCTCGGTTACACATTGTCTCTGTTTTCTCCTGTGATAGCTGGGTTTGCACCACTAGAGTTTTCTAGGGTGAAAATATGAAAATTCCAGGGCTCAGGACTTGAACATTTGACCGTACAGCTAGAACACTTTTATTTAACCATTGTATCTAGGACTCGAAAAAGAAATTGAATTCCAGCTTGCCATTTGGGCAAGCATCTCTCTCATATTTTGATTACCCAAAACCACTTCTTGCTCATCTTAGTTAATGATTTTGTTAGAGGATGACTTTCCAGGACCCACCCTTTCCCTTTGGACAAGAAAGCTTTCAAAGTCACTTGCCCAATAACAAAATTAACTTGTCCCAGACTACTGGACAGAACTTTTTTTGAGCCCTGGTATCCCTTAACCAATATTCAACTTCTCCTTACAGAACACTGCTCCTAACCAAGTTTCCTAACCAAGTAACTAAAAAGCCTTTATTGCTATGTCTGCGTTGCAGACATTATATCAATGCTGAAATTTGGATGTAAATTTCATAAATTTTGCAAGCCTCATCCTATGCCTTTTTCATGCTAATGTATATAATTATAAAATTCTGGGTGTTTTCCAAGAGTAGAGAAAAAATTTACCAGCATTACTTAATTTCAAGAGATTCAAGGAGCACCCTGCAAGAAGAGCCTTCTTTTGTCTTCTTGAGTGAAGAGGATCAAAGGATGCTCTGCCTGAATCACGACAAACCTTTGAGGTCACAGCGGCCCAAACTTCTGGACTAGGCAATTTTGTTCTCTTTTGTCAAACTGTTTTTTTTTTTCACGTGTGAACATCTGTTTATTGATAAACTGATAGTCATAACCAAGCCCTCAGTAACAAGCACACAGCTATTAAGCCTGGGTTAGAACCTGTATCCTACCAACATGCCACGCATGTTCAAAAAAGATCTTACCGGTACTCAATTCATGCAGAGTCTTCCTCAAGTACACCGAAAGCAAGCAAGTGAAAGAACGGCTCTTCTGGCAGGGTGTTCAAGGATTTAGCTATCATGCAAATATTTCCAGCACCCTCTTTACCTGTCTAAGTTGCCTTACTGAAGGACTCTTGTCTTTGCTGCTGTTGCTGGTAGTGGTATCTTGAGTATGTCTGCTGCTTCTCTTACTTTTTAAGGCTATAATATCAGGGTGTGTTCCCTCCAGAATATCTGTCCAGTTTTTTTCAGCCTCTTCTGATTCATCCCAAGCAAAGTATAGATTTTTAATAGTTATAGCATCAACTCTGGACCTACAAAAATTATAAAAGTTCTGTGATTACTCCTTAGATCCTCTTATTTAACCTGCACATTACCAAACACACTGGAAAACTCATAATCCAAAGCAAGTTCAATGTCAACTGACCAGCCCAACCTGCGGTCAAAATGTTTTGCAATAGTAGGTAGTATAATCAGAGTGGTAGTTAGCAAAGGCCTTGAGATTGATTTGTATGGTTTTTATTCAGTATTACTAAGACTAAATAATGTTGGGTAGTCAGCAAATATTTCACTGAAAGCTTCAAAATTTCCAGTTCCTTGCTTATTAGCCAAACTGTGAAGCTTTCCCACTTTTGTGGATGTTATAATAATAATAAAATTGTAAATGACAAGATGTCTGTGTTCAATAATGTAATTCACAACTTGGTAAATATTCTTCAAATCATACCTTTCTTCATTTGTATTCTCTAAAAATGAAGCCTAGAAAACATAAAATGTATCTCATGTGAGTTTATAGATCTAGGCCCATGCTCTAAAAGAGCCCAGTGGTCCCAGGTGCCTAACTTTTGCTCTCAGGTGACTACAAACTGTAACTTTTTTCATACAAATCCTATGCTGGGCACCCTAGATTTTAGTTTCAGAGCACTGGGCTCCCTTCAATTTTCCTAGAGCACAGCCTTGTCTTTTATATACAACTGTGATTATTTTAGACATTGTATTTTAAGGGAAACAATAAGCTTATCAAGAGTATTTTGGGTGATTGTGATTGTGTCCAGACTGACGAAGGAGGGGTAGGGCAGGGTAACAACAAGGTCTACAACAGAACAGTTCCACTGCACAAAATTAATGTCATCCTGATGACCAAGGAGGGGTAGGGCAGGGTAACAGAATCTTGTCTACAACCGAACAGTTCCACTGCACAAATGTCATCGTGATGGGCCCAGTTGATTGAAGGCCAATTATCCCTAACCTGGGATTTCTGGAGTGTCTTTTTTTAAGCAGCCAATCATGAAATTGTAGGTAAAGGGGATTAACCTGAATTGGTGCTGTAAGTGTTTAGATCTGAAATCACATTTCATGCTAACTATTGGTTATCTTAACCTTGCTTTGAACAAATAAAATTTTACCTAAACATGATGTGCTCTATATCAATATTACTAAGTCTACAGAAATGAGTAATAACATTTCATTTAAGATCAAATATTATTAAAAACTGAATCATTGGATAATGCAATTTTAGAGCTCAGATTGGCTTAGCTCTCAATAACTCATGGTATATGAGCCATTATACCATGCTCTCCAAATATGGTAACTGTACACATCTGCTCAAAATTAAAAACAAGCTGAAAATTGGTTGTTTTTACAAATAAAGTCGGGAAGAATTCTTGATATTTTGTGGGTGTTTTTAATAAAATAATTATTCCACTTGTGCTTGTTGGATATGAGATGATTATAGCCAACTCCGCTCTACACCCCTCGTTGGCTATCTACCATCTCATATCCAACACGCACTCGTGGAATAATTGTTAAATATACAGTGGAACCTCTCCTTTGGGACACCTCTATTCAAGAGACTCCTTCATTCAGGACACACAAACTTTGTTCCCAGAAAAACATCCACATAATCTTTGTATCTGTTACCGCTATTGAAGAGACACGTCTATTCAGTCCAGAGGGTGTCCCCTGAATAGAGGTTCCACAGTACATAATAGGAATGATAAAACCATACAACTGATTACTTGAAGTACTTTGAATTTCATAAATATAGTTTGTTACCTCTTCTAAGACTGGTGCCTCAAACTTTTTCCACACTGGCATAAAAAACTGTTTAACCTGGTTGAGGAATCTGTCATATGTGTGTTTTCTTAAGAACAATTTCTTCCATGAGTCATTTTCAGATTGAAATAATTCTCTGATCTCGTCTTGATATTCCTGTTAACAACAAAAAATGACAATAGAGAACACGTGACTCAGTCTAAATTGTTGCTTCCATATGTGTACATGATTGTTTTACTGGTAAGTGCAAAGTCTCATGCATGCATGCACAAATGCATTCCACATGGCAGCACAATCTTGTTTGAACCACCTCTATAACATTGAGCATGACAATGAAATTGTGGTTTTGATCGGAGAGATCAGAAGAGGTTAATAACTTGCATGAGTGGCGTCAAAACAGAATGTTTCATGGTTGTATTACACAAATGACTATTATCCTGTTTATCACGAAACTTTGATCTAAGGAACCCTTGCTGCATTTTTTAGGCATTCTTGTAATGTAATTTGCACTTGCATTTTCTGGTTTCAAGGGCATTGTAATGCAACTTTGACAACGGTGAACACAGGGAATTTCACAGCGTGAGTGAAACAATGATGCACTTGTATACCATGTTTGTGATGCAGATTACAACAAAACCTAAATTAAGGTAGTCTGAAAAGTGACATAAGCATCCTAAAAATACCTCTTCATCACCGTCATCACTGTACAAAACTGAGTACAACTGTTCACCTCCTTTCATGTCACCATGTCTAAAGTGTGATAAGATGATCTGTAATTCCAAGAGACAAAAATTATCTTTTAAAGAATCTAAAAAGTGAACAATTCAAAATAGGGACAAAACCATTGTATTTTTGTGAGTTATAAATTTTCTCACAAATTTACTTTACTGTTTGAATTTAATAGCATTTTCTAAGATTTCAAGTTACTGGCTATTGCCCTGCAGAACAGGCATTTATTTTTCAAGTTTTTTCAGGCAAGCAAGGGTAAGTATGACGTGGGCGTAAAGTACTAGACAAACGAGAGGGAATAGGGCTGATTTTTTCCCCACCCCTCCTATCATGTGTGTATTGCCCATAGACATCCCAGGCAACCAACTGCAGTAAAGAATGTGGTTGTTAATAAATATTACAGCTTACTAACTGAAATTGATTTTTTAAATTCTTTTTGTCACTTTAACTTAATTTTTAAGAAAGTTTCTTTTACCGAGGTAATCTTGAGATTCCCTTTTTCAAATTCATGATCATGAAGTTGAATGGTACAGCATCAATATTTACAAGAGTCTTGTATATTTTGATATACAGTGGTAATAGTTGACTCCCCAAACCTGTGCTAACTTGAACCAAAATTTATTTCCAGCCACCTCTGGATTTCCAACATAAAATAATATTTACTCTAATTTTACCCTCTGTAACTTGAAACCTCGATAACTCGCACCTCCCACTAACTCAAACAATTTTTGTTTCCCTGCAGACCATTTTCATAATCTCAATAACAGCCTTTTAAGAGCGTGACAAGCCAAAAAGAGGACAACGTTCTACAGTCTGAAAAATCTAATTTTATTACTATTTTTAAAAAACCATCTATTCTCTGTCTTCTTTGTCTGTCCAGTTCAAATTCAATGTCCAGAATGTCCAGCCTTGAACATTATTCAAGCTTTGTTGCTTCAATTCCTTTTTCAAAATATCAATAAATCTCTTGCTGCCCTTGAGGTGAAGTGTGCATGATACATGTCCTTACATTGCCTCCTTACCCATATGCTTATTTCCTTATTTTCAGTTATATAGTCAACTCGCCATAACCCGAACTTTTTTCGATTTCCCTGGAAGGTTCAAGTTATTAGGGAGGCAGCATGGCCAAGTGGTCAGCGTGTCGGACTCGCAATCTGGCGGTCCCGGGTTCTAGTCCCGCTCTGGCCACTTGCTGGATTTGTTCTCAGTTGTTCCGATTTCAAATCCTCAGCCACTCTTGTAAATAGCCAACTGGTTGCCTCCTGGCAGTTGGGGTTTTAAATCCCGTTATGTTGTGTTTGATTTATTTGTTTTCTAAGTATTTACTGATTGTAAAGCGCTTTGGATCACTAAGAGAAAGGTGCTATATAAGTGTATATTATTATTATTATTATTATTATTATTATTATTGTTGTTGTTGTTGTTGTTGTTGTTATTATTATTATTATTATTATTATTATCAGGAGTTGACTGTATTGCATCACACCTGAATTAAACTTACAAATGGAAGTGTTGTAGGGTGGTTCACTGAAAAACTTCTTTCAAAATAAACAATAGAGGGCTTACCTGAAGCTTCAAAGCACTTCTCATATGGGACTTCTCCACATCAGAAAATGGATATATTCCTGTTATCTTATCAAAATAGTTTAAACAGCCCTGTCCAAGTAATCTTGATTCATTCTCATCCTCAGTAGAGCTAGAATAAGTACTTGATTGGCTGAACTGAGAGTCTGTTGGCTGGTGTTCATGCAAACCAATGATAAATCTAATGCAATGAAGTTTAGTTGATAACTCCTGTCCTATAACAAATGGTTTGTTTTCCAAATAATCTGAAAATGACAGAGCAGACGTTTGAGAAACCAAGTAGTTATAATACCTTCATTTAGATATCATGACTTACACGTAGAGCATTCTCATTCAAACTTTTGTTGTTTCTGATTGGCTCCAATCCCCCTGGCTACTTCACCATAACCAATTGGCACTTACCATCAGTACTGTTATTTTAGAAGGTATAAATTATGATATACCATAGATCAATCTCGATTCCAGGCGTAGCAGCCTAGCTGTTTATTGCTGAGTGAACTAAAAAAGAAAATGGCTTTCACGGCTATCCCAAAACAAAATAGCTGAATAGGCCACTTCTGAGTTCCAAAAAGCCTCACTTTCAAAATGAGGCCTAGTGCACAACCTTTCTTGTGAAAATGAGTTTTATTTGCATGAGAATTAAAAATCATTTCCATATAAAAGGCTGAGTACTTAACCTCGTTTTGATACAGAGGCCCTGGGGAACTCAGAAATGGCCTATTTCTAATTAACTGAACAGAAGAAATGCAAGAATACGCAAAATATGTCTGTAGTGAAGTTAAAGAATTCGTGACACTTTGTACAATGAATCATGACTTGTTAATCTTGAGTGATCAATAGATCAATAATTACTAGCTTGATAGGAACCGGAAATATGATCCCTATGGTGTAAGCAAACGTGCAAAAATGTGCATCGTGTAAAGCAGATAGTTAGATGTGTTTTCCGATTGGAAAAGCGTAAAAGCTACTAAACTGGTAGGATTTTGTGTAGGACGGAATGATTATTTAAACCTAGCCGCTCAAGATTTACATAAGTAATGCAGGTGTAATAGTGCTTTAAGCTTTCAATCAAATTAGGGTATTTACTAGAAATGAAACCACATGCATTCCCTACTATATTTTCCCACGTATGATTTAGCTACCAATATGTATAAAAGTACCTTGATTTAGCAATAAACGATGAATGTGATGAGGACTTGAGTGTGTGCAAGTCTCTTAGAGTACTGATAGCCCGAAACCGGCCAGCTCTAGAGATACTCAAGCAGTCGACACTTAGCTGACTTAGAAACATTTTGAATGAATAATAAAACAATATTATTGAATTCGGCTTTCATATGATGTGAAGAATTTTACAGATCTCGGAGGGCGTAATCCATCTGGGCCTTCACCCTTGGTGGATAACATCCATCAAAATATTTTGAAGCGATTGTCTTCAACTTAATGAACAGGCGTCCTTTGTATATAGTCTTCAGCTGCTGTCGAACAACGTAAAGAATTCTCAGAGGACGTTATATATCCACCTTGCCCTTCAGCCTCGGTGGAAAACGTAAACATCCTTCTCGATCTGCACAATTCTTCACATCCTACTCAGCCTCATTCAATAATTTCTAATTGAAGACTAGACACAGCTAGGATAAGCTGGGGAACCAAAACGTAGGGACACGAACTTTACAAATTTTAATCATATCAAAGACAACCCAAATTTCCTAACTTTGGTATTGAACACTGCTGCCCAGAATCTCTTAGATTTTAACTTTAATTCCTCTTTACCTTGGATACGATCTTTCCAGCAATCTGAAAACGAACACTTTTCTCTAAATTCCTTCCACAATTGATAAATACAATAATCCAAAAACCATTCCGACGTGATACGAAATAAACACTTGCCCGCCATTTTCGTATTTTCGCTTCTGACCCGGGCCTTCCCTTCCAAAACCACTTCCCATCGACCATCGCGTCTTAGTAGTGCACAGCCATACCAATCTGGGAATATGAGCGCCCTCAAGCAACTGAATTTTTTATCAGGAACTCATGACTAGTGGTCATGGGCTCCTGGATTTTTCTACTGTAAATGACAATAATAACAATTAAAACTGAAGGAAAAAGTTTATCAAAGCTGTCCTACACATTTGACAATCTGTCGATCAAGTTGAAAAGAAAAGGCGTAAGTTTCTCAATAGAAGAAATGGGGCAATCTCTCCTTCATTGAACCAGTGTGACGAACCAAAGGGGCCAAAGGTCGTCTACTTAAGAGGTTACTTTCGGTACTAAAACAACCACTGATCTTCATCTGAAGGCCGACACCAAAAGACGAACTGACTAGCAACTACTATATATGACCACCCTATTGTGATATCTGTAACATGCCTCGGGATATTTCTACCACATACGAAATCTTATACTACAGAGAAAACCTTGTGAAATGAAAAGAAACTATTGCTCGAACTTATATTTCAAAAAGAGCACAACTCTCCAGTCATTTCAATTTATCTTTATTAACTTTTGTCATAGCTCTACTCAAAAGGTCCACAGTTTTGAACGAAAATTTATATTTTAAGGGTTCAAGCACCTTTATTTTCCTATTGGTAAAGAAACCTCTGGATATTCATAACATAATGTAATACAACAGCAATTCAAGTTGGCCTTAGAAACAGCAGTACAAGAGTTATTCCACTCTGACTAATTATTTTATAAGACTGGAGTTTATTGAGTCTACCAAATATGACTATGTACACCTTCTAGTCTTCTCCGCATTATAAAACAGAGTAACAGAAGCGATAAACGAAAGCCCTGACCTCAGTAAAAGGTTCGCAACAAAAAAAGTTTCAAAAAAAAAAAAATAGAAAACCACTAAAAAGAGTGGAGGGGACAGGCAACATACTTGAAAAAGAGAGCAACATTGCAACAACGTCGACTGGCACATAATAATGAACACTTTATGACTTTATAAAGGCGGCAGTGACTTTTCCTTTTATTTATTACGTAATCTTAGAATAATTAAATTATCTTTTCATTTTGGCGCATGAATAATTCGATTCTTATGTCCTTAAAATCTTTAGTTAAGTTGACTTATCAACGTGCATATCCTCCAATCTGTTCTTGAAACTAAACAGAGGAGAATTTGGAAAGAAAATGCAGGGCATATTATCTCTAGTAATCAATTCCTCGTTCTCGTCACCTTTACGTTTGATTAAGAAGTAATACAACAGGGAGAAATAGGATGCCCGTCGCTATTAGGGGCTAAAGGATTTAAGGGAACGACAGCTGTTGGAACGGCGGAAGACCCAACCTAGTTCCCAGGGTGCTCTCCTACCCAGGGACGGGTCGGAGAGGAACTCTGGGAACGAAGTTGCAGAAGATCTCATGTATATTAAGAATCAATACTTTTATAGGCCGCCTAAGACTTTTATTCATATAGATTTCTTCCTCGCAAATCCCAAGGAATACCACGGCCCCGAAGCACAACTAAGTAAAAAAATAAGACTCAGATATAGCTTCAGTATAAATGGGGCATAAGTAACCAAAATTCTAAACATCTCTGCTCGCGGCAAACTAAACAAAACGTCATAATTGCACTGAAATATAATTTCCCTTAGAATGTTTCGTACACAAGAGTAGGACCAGTTAGAGTTTGACCCGAAAGTAAAAGACTACATATTGCTCACTCAGAAGAACATAATCGGTCCTCACCCACTGCAATACCTAGACCACTATTCTACTTCATCTTATAGCTAGAAACGGCAATACAGCATATAACAGCGTATATTACAAGTTTCGAGCGCGCCGAGGGTTGTGTTGGAACTCTAACTTTTGAGCGGACGGGGCGAGGGGGAGGGGGAAACCACGGAAGTGGATACTGTTATAGCGTGGAGGGGTAAATTCTTTAAACATCAGCCACCCCAGATTCGGTGTCACACTATCCACTGCGAGACAACTAAAGGTTTCTTAATAGATTGTAGTAGGGACTCTGCAATTTAAGTTATGACAGTAACTTAATTGACAGGTCAGTTGCTATCTGGGATTTTCAAGAATATAAGACTAACAAGAGTGTTGGAGATATTCGAGATAGCAAGAAGTCTTCACACTACTGAGCCATAACATCAAAGGAAAATAAGAAGGTTGGGGAGGGAGACCCTGTCCGAGATTCCGCCTGACAGTTTCCTCCGTAGGCTCATTGTGTCAATGACTGCATGGCTACACTATCAGCCTCATTTGTGTCATTCGCGTCCAATATAACACGAATCTGCACCATGAACAACTGACTAGTATTATGATATTACATCCGTGGAGCCAGAAGAAGATTTACTCGAGAGGTTATCCGGGGTTTTATCTCCATCCACTTGGTTGTCACCAGACTCCCCCTCTGATTCCTCCTTCCCCGCCGTTTCCGTGGGAATAGGAAATAAGGTCGAGTTTCCGGCGTAAAACAACTGCTGCTCTCGCTCTTCGCGCGCGAATTCCTCTTCGAGAACCTGAGAAATCAAAGCGAAAGTCACATCTGTCAATGGACAGTTTGAGTATTAAAAAAATTGCGTGTTGTTATGATTTTATCGTTTTGCCTAATTCCATTTTACATTCCCAGCCTTAGCATGGGCAAACCGACTGCGGTCGATCTATTGCCTGGAGGAAAACTTATATTACAGCCTGTTCCAGACGTTCAGTTAATAGAGACCTTTCACCTTTAGATCTAAGGCAAGAACGACTACGAGTACGCCGAAGGGATTTTCTCCATACTAAACAGTGCGCGCGTGTGAACCAGCGTCATTTTGGCGGGAAAACGTGGTGGCCGTCGTCATCCTACTCCGAGTTTTAGCGAGAATGTCGTAGTGGCAGAAACAAGTTATCAAATCTTCGAAGTTTTATCATTTTGCGATCGGCAGAGGTATTAACGCGCTCCTTCAATAAAGATAACACTGCTAACTTTTTTGGTGTCTATTTTTTGACAATAAGCGAAAAATAATCTCGTACAGATAGTCGTTCTAGTATTCAAGTCTGAAGGTCTCTAATTACAGGCACGATAAAGAGCGTAGCAACGAAAATGACCTGATGGTACGAAAGGGAGAGAAGAGAATTCCCGCTCTTTTTCTCTCTCGTTAGGGATTCTTTCCCGATGCCTCAATAATATTAACCCTGGCAGGAGCGAGTGAGTCTCTCACCTTCTTCCGTGGTCCAAGTTCGGCTTTCCACGCGACTACTTGCGTTGCATGTTTCTCGTCTCTTTCTTTTAACTTAGTCGTTTCGCTCTCCATTAACATGTGACGTTTTTCGTTCTGCAGAAGAAAAAAACGGAGGCCAACGTAATAAGAGCAGCGGACTGAGATGACATTATTTACTGACTTATTTATCTATCTATCTATCTATCAACAACAACAACAACAACAACAATGTATTTATTTAAAGAAATATAAAGTTTACAACGTTATGTCCTGCAAATAGCTATAATGCTGATCTAGGTCTTGTCCTGAGGACAAGACTTTAAATAAAGACGTTATTAAATAACATAAGAAAAAAGACAAGAAAAGAAATACAAAAACATACAGAAAGAAACACCTCACATATAAATTCTAGTAGAGGGGATTTTGATATTTGAAAAAAACTAAAATTACAACTAGAGGTATATACAACATATCAGGTTAACTTCACAAAATATTCTATTAAATAATTAACATTCAAATAATTATCTTCATTACCTATTTACAGCTTTAAGGTTTTCCTTCTGTAGATTTTTAACTCGACTCATTTTAGTTTACGATATAAGGCATTGGTACGTTTCGAGTTTTAAACCGGCATGTGCGGAGCGCCCGCCGACATGACCGGTCATGTCATTATTCATTCATTCATTCATTTATCTATTTATCTAAATAAATGTTGCTCGATTTTGAACGCAAACTGACCTGTAATTGTTGTAACTCCTTTAATGCTGATTCCGATGACATGCGTAGTTCTTCCGCCTCCATTTCCTGTCTAAACAGCATCTTTTCGTACTCTGAGCGCGCTCTCTTACGTTCCAATAACTCAAACTGAAATTATGTACAAATAGAAAGCGTTTAAATCAGCCACGGGGATTTGTCATAACCTACATTAACCTGAGTTAAGGCCCAATTTTATCAGCTTTCATACATTCTCTCTTACCTGGTCGCGCCAGAATTTCGTACCAAGCGAAACGAAAACAAGACCTGATCTCAGGTTTAACCCACATATACAATCACGGCACTCTCCCTTTCTTTGAAGCTTGCGATAAAGTGTTCCCGCCAAAAGGTACGATTAAAAACGTTTCTTCAAAATACACTGTTGTTTACCGCGGAACTCTGTTTATAACACCAATAATGACGTTTACATCCGGGTTTTTCAGTGCGCACAAAATGAACTCACGACCCTCGACTCCTTGAAAAGAAAGGAATGATTCAATCTCAAGTGAAGTTACCTCTTTCATCATTTCCCGCTCAATATCCACTGAAACTCTTTTTTCCATCCTTATAGACTTGCGGTACTGCTGTGACTTAGCCTTGATTTCATCGCGTTGAATCTTGGGAAGCCGTTTGCGCTCAATCTCGTGCCGTCGTTTCATTTCTTCGTCTTTCAGTTTTGTAAGACGATTATGCTGTTCACATTCCTGACGAAAAAAACAAAATCGCCTGGTTAGCAGGCCTGTATCACCAGAGAACGGAGTGTCTAGGAAAGTAATTATAATGTGTCAAACAATGTACACTAGGATAAAACACAGAGTCGAATGCTTTATAATTGAGAGATCTAGAATCAAGTTAACGTCAGATTCATTTTAAATTTCTAAAAATGAGAAATGAGCAGACAAAAACTGTGCAAACAAATTCTTATGGATGAAACGGGTGTGAAACTACTACTGAATATTTTTCTTGACAAATGAACGGTATACGACAAGTAAGAGAAAGCTTTCTCCCGCGGTAAAAATCGACGTTTGCCATTTACCCCTTAAACGTGATTCTAAATTCCTCCAAACCTTATCAAAAAATGATTGTAAAAGAGAGCGTAAGGAAGCGAAACGAAGACATTGTCATATTAATAGACCCAAACACATCACAGTGCACGATTTCCGTTGTACCATCGAAGAGAAGAAATAATGCTTACAGAAATTTATCGCTAAAGTTCGCAAAATTTCATGTTAAAGTAGTAATAATATACCACTTTTCAATCACAAGACTATGCAAAGGCGTACCAAGAAGCCTGATCATTATGTTGAAGACAAGTGCGTCATAATAATATGTAATAACAGGTTTCTTCTTCTTTAGAAGGAGATGTCAAATGTTGCCTCTTACTTTTTGATGCCTGTTCAACATTTGCGATCTTTGTAAAAAGAAAGTTTCTTTTAGTTGTGTTCTGGCCAGCTGATGTCTCTCGTGTAGCTGACGCTGTTCAGTCTCCCATCTGTCTCCTTCATGACCTGTAAAACAAATAAACAAACAAAGGTAAACAAATAAATAGACACCAAACTGGGATGGGCAACTGAACAGTACATCTCTTTACCTTGACTGTGTGTCGACAGAAAATGACACGGAATGCTTAAGGTGAATAGTCTATTTCCGGGCGGTGGACGGTTTGGAATAAGGCGCAAAAATTTTTCTCACCTCCCTCCACCCATCGCTAAAAACCCTAGGGCCCACCCCCTCGGTGCATTTAAACCAAGATGCCCCACCCCCCTAACGCAAAATGCTCGATCTCAACTATCTTAGAAAGAATAGGGGACGGTGAACAGGCTAGAAAATACTCCAAAACCAAAATGAAGAACAGTTGGTGTCAATTCAGTAATAGATACTGTAGACTCTCGTTAAACGAACGTCTCAATAAGATTGACACCTCTCTAAAACCTTAACCACTTCACTCCTGAACCAAGTTATAGCGGGATAATTTGTCACTATAACTTTTAAATCTGTGGACGAAAGTTTATGGTATTACCACACTATAAATTAAGAAGACCTGTTTCAGTCCCAAAGTGCCAGTTTAGCACTGCACGACTGACTCAGCCTCTCTTGGAGCCTTTTGATCGCAATTTTAAGTCAAAACTGCAGCCACATCAAATTCCTGATCCATCGCACGCTGGGACTCATTTCAGTCCATGGGTCCAAATTGGACTAAAATTCGCCTTGATTAAGGGAGCGAAGTTTAAGGGCTAAAACAGTTTTGTTTTATTTACAGTGCCTTCAAACGAAACCTCATTGGCAGAACTTTTGTACGGTTCTACATATTTCTTTACAATGTACAAAAAAATTAGGAATTTTTGAGAATTTTTTGCATTGGCCATTATTGGTAGTGAAACGTTTAAACGGGCACCAAGCGTTGGTCTCTATAGTATACTCTATGGGGCAGGCACTTGCTACTGGTCCTACCAGTAAATTCAATTATTTTCAGCTTCATGGTTCAGTCTTATAAGAGGACCCCTCTATAAACCACTTAGTAAAGTTGGCTTCCTCATTGAAGATTAAAATATTAATGGTGTCCGCGCTTAGAAGGGGTTCACTGTGGATATCAAGGGAGCATACAAACCTCTCTTGAGCTTGTGTTTATCCTGAAGGAACTGCATTTCTAAGTTGTACATCCGCTCACGATGTAGGTCTATTAATTCCTTACAGAACTTCTCAAACTCCACCCGCTGCATGGCCAGAAACTCGTGCTCCTGTTCAGCACGGGAAATAAACGAAGAAATATTTCAATATAGCCACAACTGAGCGTTCTTGCTGTATACCACTAAGTATGCGAGAAGGATTTTTTTAGTTTGTTTGTTTGTGGTACAGGCAGGTACAGGCACAGGCACTCGTGAAACGTCCAAGGAAGCGATAAAAGGCGGCTGTATTGGCAAGCGAAATTCCAGTAACCGATTTGAAGTGGAAGACGGAGAGCCACTATGTGCGGTTGTATTGCCTCTAAATCATCATTTATTTAACAATTAATGAATGAGGCCGAGTATCTTATGAAGAATTATGGAGATCGAGAAGGGTGTTACAGCCTCGACGGATAACGCCTCCGATATCTCCATAATTCTTCATATGATATGAAAGCCGAATTCAATAATTGTTTTATTATTCATTCAAAATAATTCCTAGTTTAAAAACATGGCTAAAACATGCTTACCTCCATCGATGCATCGATGTTAAGTTCATCTTCGATAGTGCACGTTTAGGGTTGTACAGCTCCGCAAATATTCCCCAAATAGCAGATGTTGCCCTTCGAGTTGTCTTCTTGCTGTTCTTGCGGTGTTTTTAGCTATTTTTTCGCCTAGTTCTTACTCTTGAAACGAGTGAAATGTCCTCCATTTTTCATGTTCACAACCAAAACAACTCAACCTCGTTCCCAGGTCTTCTCCGTTAACGGTGCCTTAACCCTACAAGAACGCTGCACTTTTGACGTCATTTCCTCGCTAAACACAAAATTCTTCCAAATATGGTCATCAGAAACTGGTTATGGTGAATTAAACGTGTGCTTTTAGCCAGTCAGAATCGGGGAAATATTTTGAATGAATAATAATAAAATTTATTACTTACTGAAGTAGTTATCATTTCTTGCTGTCGTTTTCAGTAAAAAGGGGGAAAGGAAAGCAACCAGTTGAAAATAATATCACTTACTGCTTGGCGTTGTGAGACTTCGAGTTCTTCTTTCCTCTTTCTCCAAGACTCCTTTCTCTGATTTCGCGGTAGCTGATCCATCTTTAAAATCAGAGAAAAAACGTTTTTAACCCTTAAACACCTAGTAACAAAATTCAAATTCTTATTTGTTGTCCTTATACGTTTTTAATAGAAGTAGTGGAGAAAATTTGTTGAAGTATCAATGAGATTCATCTTCTGTGATCACGCCCTCAATTCTCATGACCACACTGTTTTATTAAGCTTTGATATTGCAGGGAGAAATTTTATGCTGATCACTCTTAGATGTATCGTTATGCTTTCTCTTGTCGTTCGTCTGCTCTGCTGGATATGCAATGAACATTTCTTGAAAAATGAATGTGTAATATTCACTTCTCAAAGCTTTTCAAAGCCTTACAGTTCAAGCAGTTTATGTTCTTGAGTTCGTATTTTGTCCCCACGTTGTAACTACATGTTTTTCACCAAAATGAACTAGGCTAATGTTTCTTAATTCACTTAGTGTATAAGTACTGAACAGTTTACTTGACCTGAAAAGCAAACTACAGTCAACAAACCTCCTTCTTAGCTCCTTTTTGCTCTTCTCTTAGGCTGTCTCTAAAACGTTTAAGTTCTTTCTCCTGCAATAAGAATAGATATATGTGGATAAACATTTCGTCTAGAAAACTCATGATGATGAGATTTAGTCTTCTATCTCCGTCCCACAAACGTACCTGGGTAGAGAGAGACAGTTTGGAGTAACGCTAGCGCTATTAACTGTTTGAAAAACCAAGGCCATGAGAGCTTGCTTGCTGGCTAGTCCAGCAGTGTTAACTACGACACCGCCACGCCTTAGCCTGCACCACAGGAAGGAACTAAACGTCTTAAAAGTCCGTCTGCGCAACAGTGCCGATATCCTTCTTCCGGGCCCACACCTGTGTAATAGGATTTGATTACGCGCCACGATTGGCCCGTTAAATGAGCCATTGTCAATTTGCCAATCAGGTTAAAGAGAAATTCGAAACGCACTTTCGGCAATTCACTGAGTCCGCTGGGGGCCAACAACAAGGATATCGCCTCTGCTTCGCAGACATCACTAACTGGGGTTAGTTTAAGTCTGCGGCACAGGCCACGGTGCCTCCGCTTAGAAAAAACGCATGAAATAAGAAATTTGAAAATTCCAGTCTCCGACAATTTACTCTCCCGCTTAAGAGTGTTCAGGATCTTCAGGATCCTTTCCTGCTCGTCCCTCGGAGGACGAGTAGGAAAGGACCCTGGGAACAAGGTTACAAAGGAACAAGAATTTACGCAATAGAATGGTAGAGTAGCCTCCCTCCCACGCAGGCGTTAAGAAGGGTTCGTCACCCGCAGGTTAATGGTAAAGCGAGCGGACTAACTAAATGCGCGCCGCGTTTGGTTGGTTTAGCGTACACGTAACGTATTCCCATTTCAAAAAAAATCGAACTTTTCTCTTTACACCTTAACAAACGAAAGGATTTCTTTGGCGGGAAGACAACGAGTCCATGTTGATCGTTTTAACTATTGGCTTACGGAAACCATTTGTCACGACAACTTTCATGGTTCCCTTATAATGCAGAACCAATCAAAATCCAAGATGTCTTCAAGGCGGGGTCGGGCATTTTTTAAATAGAGGTTCATCCCTAACTTACTCTTGATTACACTTTACCCTTTAAAACCATCAAAGTTCTCGCAACCTTTATTTGTACAGACGTGTTCATTGTGCAATAGATTTTCAGAAGAGGCAATAACTTGAATGGTTACACAAGAAAATTTAAACTGTCTTAACATTTTTCCCGACCTGACCTCAGCTGAATCTCACCTGATCCTGTTTCATCTTGCGCGATGAGGTTCGTAGATCTGCATTCTGTGTCACTTCGAGTTTTTCGATTTCTTTTTTCTGATTTCTACTTAAATTGTCCAAATCCACATCGTACTTCCTGTCTAAATCCTGTGAAAGGAAAAATCACAACTGTGGTTTACTTAATTATTACCAAACTTATTCGGTCAAGATGGCTGAAAATTGACCTTGAATCGCCCAAAAAAGAACTTGGCCGATTGACCTCACGACGGGTCAATTACGCATATTTGTTTTCGTGTTACCACCCTTCGACCAAAAAACTTACTACCCTCAAGAATTTAACAGTTACTAAAGGAACGCCGTTACGCGATTAAAAATCAGATTTATTACATTGTTCTATGGGACAAACAGCAAATTGTTGTTGCTGGAAATGTCTACATCTGCTTTCATTTACACAATTGGCTTTGGCTCCATTATATCCTAGACGAATTGTAGAACATTTCAGGAGGAGCCACTCAGAATTTGACCACAGTTACTGACAAGGTATATCTTCAATCGATTAATTGCCAATAGCATAGGCTAATCATGGCAATGGCTGGCATAATTTGGCTGTAGGTGATGACAGATAGGTTTTGGCTGTGGACTTAAACACGGGCAAAGACGGAGCCGTAACTGTAGATGGAAGACTGTTCCACACAAGTATACATCGGGGAAAAAAAGAATACTTGTAGGCATCAACAAAAGCGGGTAAAGGGTTGTATGTCATACTATGGGACTGCCTGGTACACGAGGCGTTAAGAGATAACTCACTAGGAAAGGGCAAAGCGACTAAATTAGACTGGATCTGATTAAAAAAGTAAAAGATCAATAATTTAGACAGGATTATCTCAGTCAGGAGGGCGCTTGACTGCAGAACGGGGGGTCCCAGGTTCGATTCCAGGGGTTGGACCAATACTCAGGGTCTTAAAATAACTGAGAAATGAAGGTACTGCCTTTGCCCTACAAATGGCTAGACCTTCGCGTGATTCGGCTGACCTCGTAAAATAGCGGTCCCGTCTCCAGTAGGAGACGTTAAAATAGAGTCCTCAATTAGCACTTTTGTGCTAAATACATTGACACTCAAATAGAGTTTTTTTTAAGGATAACAATCCATAGTAAGTACAGTGCATTAAACTGGTCAGTAGCATGTTGTAACCAGGATTAGATCAGTCACCTGTAACTCTTGCTCAAATCGCTGTTCTTGAGATTCCCACTGGCGGCGTATCTTCGCCATAAGCAGCATCCCTTGCTTTTGTTCTTCGCGCTGCAGGATCTTCAATTCACGTAAATTCACTTTCCTGAAATGCAATAATAATAATAATAATAATAATAATAATAATAACAACAGCATTTATTTAAACACGATTGAAAATTCAGCAAAGCTGATGTGGTCGTATACAAACAATAAAATTAAACTTCTTAACTAATCACAATAACGCTTATTATAGGAATTCGACTTATTTACAACTATAAAAATTCTACACAGTACATTATTATAATACACTTGAGTGACTTTTTAATAGCGTCAATGTCAAAATACATAGACGCTAGTTGTTTAAAATTTGATCAGTTAAATTTTCATTTTGTTCAATCTCGATACGACTCAAACGGACTAAAATGACATGCTCGTTTTTATTTGTTTGGTGACAAGTTGAGTTTTCTTCAACTTGTGTGGGCTGGTACTATAACATAAACCACACCACACAAAAGAACAGCTCGTTAGCTTGAAAAGATGTTTGTTTTTGCTCGTCAGGACTCAGGACGCCCCAAATAGTCCAGCTACACTTAAAATTAAAAAGATCAGTTTCAGCCCCAAAGTGCCAATCCAGCCCTACAGGCCAAAGTCTGATTCAGCCTCTAGTGGAGCCATTTGAGCACAATTTAAGCCAAAACAGCCCATCAAAAGCCTATTCCAGCCCAAGCTGGGACCCATTTAAGCCCTGAGTAATTAGATTGTATTGGCCCTGATTAAGAGAGCCAAATTAGAATCAACAATCGGACTGTATTCGACTCATTTTTAGAGCTGAAACAGATCTTTCCGCCTGATTTAATTATACTGTAGGTAGAGCTACCTAGTACAACCTTATAAATGGCACTATAACAGAAAATCGCAAGGAGGATGATGTTCGTAAATTTTCATTTTCGTAAAAGACGCGACATAATTTTACTCAGCGTTCTTGGGAGGGAACCTGAGAGAACTCAAGCAACAACGACTTAAAACGTGTATTCGCGCTGCTTTAAACTTTTTTGCGCTTCTTCCATCTCGTTAAGTTCGTCTAAAGACTGTATCGAAGTTCAGGAAGAGAAAGAGAAAATCGTTGCATTGTGTTTTCGCCCTCCAGTAAAGGTCCGCGGGCAGTGACGGCAAAGAAATGTACAAAGGGCGTGATACACGTGCAAAGTTGTTGTTTAACCTTTTGCAAAGGCCGCAGCGAGGGTTTCCAGATATGGTACTTAGAAAAAATGAATATTCACGAGCATTGAACGCGAGTTACACACTTCAACCCCTTACGAGTTTCTGACTATAACACGCTGATATAAGATACTTTTTTGTTACCTTTGCTGTTGTTCTTTCATCAAAGCATTCCTGTAATCCTCTTGACTCACATCTACAACTCTTGAAGTTGTTTCTGTGACTATCTTGCCATCTTTTTCAAATTTACGAGTTCTTTTCAGTGTTTTGTAACTTTTCTCTTCCTCAGCGCCCTGATAACGAAAGTAAAAAACAATCAGTTAAAAAGAATCTTCTACCGGCACTGGCTTGAGTTAGAACTAAAGTTACTAAATATTCATCAAATTAAAGTTAGGTATGAGAAATGACAGCTGAGTATTATTCGAAATATAATTTAGGCGAGGTTTAACTGGAGACAATGGGATTTTGTAAAACTTGGTGCACTCTGTTCCCAACTATTTGGGTCTTGTGTTGCTAATCCACAAGAAAACCGTTCGTTTCGCTTGCAAGTCGATTCGCCTACATGATCTATTACAGTTGTTTTAAAGACACCGAAGTTTATACACGTAATGGTGTTGTATAAATAGGAGTAAGCTTTGGAGCAACTAAGATCGTGTGGGTGAATCGACCTCAGTGTAGGCGAAACGACCTACATTTATAAGGACTAACCCCCACATGACTCGAGAAAAGTCCCTTCCACGCAGTAGTCCAGGGTAAGCAAATTTTCTTGCTGGGCAAGAAACTTTTAAAGCTTACTTGCAAGAGGTGCTTGTCCAAAGCACGAGCTGGAATTCAAGAACCCCTTGGTCTGAAACAAAGTAATAGTACTTACATCAGTGGTTTCTTTTTTGTTCACAGAAGGACTTGGCGGTTCCTTCTTTATCGCTGGGACGAACACATCGCCATTTGGTATGGGCGCTTTTTGGTTTTCATCAAACACTTCATCATTTTTATCCTCATTTTTATTTTCATCTTTTTTCTCCTCCCTATTTTCCTCGATCTTGTCACTTTTTTCTTCCACTTCGTCCTTATTGCTCGTCACTTCAGCTTCTTCCGATCCCTCCTGTTCTCTTTCTTCCTGAACTTGTGTACTCGTTTCTTCTTCTTTATTTGGTAGTGTCTGTTCTTGCTCATCATCTTCTAACTGGTCTAAAATATTATCTAGCCGTGTGGAGTACTTATCCTTCTGTACCTGTGCTTCTTCGTTTTTATCCTCTTTTTTATCCTTATTTTCTTTTGTTCCTCTTCAGTTCCAATCACCACTTGCTCTGGTGTCATGTCCTCGGCTTGTTTGTTTTCCAATTCTTCTTTCTCCAATTCTTCCTCCTTTTCCGTATCTTCTCTTACAGCCTCTTTATTATCTTCCTCATTCTCTTCTTCTCCCTTCTTGTCTCCCACTTCCTGAGCTTCATCTCCAGCTTCTTTAATCTCAACAACTCCTTCCTTACTCGTTGTTTCGCTGACCTGATTCTCCTCTTCTGTTCCTTCCTTTTGTTCCTCATTTTCTTCAGCTTTGCCTTCATCTTCTTTTTTATCCTCTTCAGCACCTCCTACTTGTTCCCCTTCCACATTTCCTTCTCTCCATTCTTTATTCTCTATCTCGTTCACCTTTTGCTCGGCCTCTTCTACCTTCTGTTCGTCCAAGAGTTCCTTATTCTCCTCGACTTCCCTTTCTTTCATTTCTTCTCCTTTCTGCTGTTCATTCCCTTCTCTCTCTTCCACTTCTTCTCCCTGTTCCTTTTCTTTCCCTTCTCCTTCTTTTTGTTGTTCATCCTCTTTTTTCTCTTCCACTTCTTCTATTTGTTCCTTTTCTTTTACTTCTCCTTCTTTTTGCGGTTCTTCCTCTTTTCTCTCATCCAGTTCCTCTTTATGTTCCTTTTCTTTTTCCATTTTCCCCTCTTCTTTTCTTTCTTCTAAATCTTCCTCCTTGTTTTCCTCTTCAATTTTGGTTGGTTCTTCTGTTTCCTTTTCTTTCTCAATTTCTCTCTCATTCTCTGTCGATTCTTCCACTTCCTTCCCTTCCTCATCTACTTCGTTGCTCCATTCCTCACTCTCGTCCAACGATTCAGTGGATTCTGCAGCCTTCAACTCGTCCTTCTCTTTCTACATACATAAAAACAAAATACTGACTTAATGGGGCCGTGTCATGGCTGACTAAAATTTAAATGGAGACCTTTAAATTACAAGACGAGGACGACTAGCATTAAGTAGTGCATGCGCGTCAATCCTGCGTTATTTTGGCGGGAAAACGAGATAGCCGTCGGCATTTAACTACGAGTTTTAGCGAGAATGTCGTAGTGGCGGGAAAAAGTTATCAAATGTTAGAAGATTTATTATTTTTCTATCGGGAGAGGGTTTAAACTCCCCCAATAAAGATAACAGTGCTAACATTTCTGGTGAAAAAAGTACAATGGAACATTCCGGCGTGTCTAGTTTTTACTTTAAATCAAATCTCGTACCCGTAGTCGTTCTCGTCATCGAATCTTAGGTCTCTAATAGTGCTAAATACGCGTCCTTGGTCGCTATTGAACTTGGGAAATTACTTGTGAATGACATAACCACAGCTTCGTGTCCAACAAATGCTGTCTCCCAAGCATTTCATCAAACGTTAAAAAAATGAACTTTAAAAAATTGTTAGGCTAAGAAGTTTTAAAAAAACCACAACAATTGCAATCCCTTTCAGACTTTTTCAAGTTAATCCATCCATGCTCCCCATTTAGTGTCGTCACGCAACGCTCCTCCCCACAGAAGCATTGCGTGACGACACTAAAACGGCTGCGAGGGAGACTACCCTTTGTACTTGCTGTGTTTTTTGTTGTCCTCAGTTTAGTTGTAGCGGCGACTGTTTTTGGATCAGTAGTAACGTACGATCCAAGCCAATTTTAGAAGGATTTAAAGGGAGTCATCAGTCATAACAGTGCTTACATCCCCAAGCTAATTTGTACTAACAGGCTCATTTTTGTCAAGTAAACATATTTCATCTTGTTCTTTCTGGATATGCCAGTATCCCATTATTTCCCAAATTTAGATTTGTGATATCGCCCCATCTCTCTTCTCTATTGCGGGCCAAACTAAAAAGGAAATTTAGACACAAAATGACGGAAAATCCCTATTTAACCAACAAAGGTATCATAACGCTAACTTAAGGAAACCTCCTCATAGAGCATAACGTACGAGGGCACTAAGGTATGAATTTTCTTGATTTTCCTGGAAAAAAGAATCTGAGTAAAACTACTTGGTGAAACTGTCTCATTTCGAAGTGACTGTTTGAAACGAAATCCGTGCCTCAAATTGGATGCGACTAGAGAGGGATTAGATTTATTTCCTTTCATTTCAAAGATTTATTTCCCTTTATTTCAAGCTGATTGTTATACATTATCATGCCCAAAAATAAACGGAAAAATTTAAACAACGTTATCGAACCACAATATTTGTTGGAACATTTTAATGTTCGCTAGAACCAAAATCACCTCTTCATCCTCTGGAAGATCCTCGAGTTCTTCAATCACAATGGCCTTGGCTTCATTGTAAAGTTCTTTCAATGGTTTGCCATCAACAACACCGGTAATGAAAGGATGCTAAAGAAGAGGTGAACACAGAAAGGTAATTCATATAATAAACATCCAGCCCAATTCAGTAAATAGATGCTGAAGAAAGGCGACAAAACAGTGATTCAGATAAAATAATTACACATCTAGAGTTTCATTAAACCCAAAATTTTATTCCTGCAGTAATGGATAAAAATATGTCACCACTGCATTAACGGATAGCTTGCATAGTATGCGTTTCCGCGCTAGTTCGTCGAGAAAGTTGGGACGACTTTCTCCATTCAGTCTTTTGTTTGCTCCAACTTTAGCGCAATAACTCGATTGGATACGCTTGTTACGCAGGCAAAGCCAACGATATACCATCTTAATGGGCCTAGCCCGTGATTTCGTCCGAAGACTGAAAGAATTTGAATTACCTAACCTTACCATAATTGATTCTGAGCACGACAAGGTTACCTTGACTGAAATTCATCTCGCCCAAAATTAATTTGAAGCTGTTGGTATACCATTGTGGCAGCTTTTTAGCCTTACATTGTTTCCTTCTTTTCATGCTTTCAGAAAGACAAGTAGAGTGCCGCAACAGCTGAGCACCAAAGAATACCACGCGGGCAACATAACCCCATCTCGGTCAACGTCGAGTAAACCGAATCCTGACTTTCAATCGGGTGACTTGACCGATTACCATTCAGGTGCGGGCAAAAGCGAAGGGCGCAAGAAGGAAAGAGAAGGCACCCATCGAGTTCTCGCATGTCTAAGTTCTCCCTTGCTAGTTGAACGCCTGCCTCGCGCGCCTGCCACGAAGGCTGATCACACTTAAACAATAGCAGTGACTTAGGCCCGGTTCAGACGCCGCTCCACTCATGTGCCGAACCTAACTGATGAATTAAGTACGGCAAAAGAGCGGCGTCTGAATCAATTTGGTACGGCAGTTTTAGTTTGGTGCGGCAAAAGCGTTAAGTTCGACAGAGTCTGTCGAACTTTTGTCGAACTTAACTTAGATTCGACACACGGTACGCCGCCTGAATCAGATGTCGCGCCAGTGTCGCTCCAAAGTCGAACTTATTCCGTTAGAAAAGGTTGAGTTTGATCGTCCGGGTGAACGTAGTCCTGAATAGGACTGTTGTTGTTGACAGTGACTGACGTTTCGACAACCTTTCACAGTTTTATTCAGTTAGGTTCGGCACATGAAAAGTACGGCGTCTGAACCAGGCCTTAGCCTCCACTTGTCCTTAGTCTATCTTTTATTCTTCTCAGAACATGCTACACTACAAAGTAAAAGCGTCTCATCCTACCTCAAGAAGTTCAGCAGCTGATGATCGCATTTCTGCAGATTTCACAACACAACGAGAGAGAAAATCATGAAAGTCATTAGACCTGTTGAATAAATAAACGACATCCGTCAGACAACTTTTGGGCCAATACAGCTTTAACCTAAAGAAGAGGGTCACTAACTTAATTCCACAATTTCAAGCTATTTAAGCCGTCTTCTTATCACAACTATCCCCTTTTTGTTTGCAATGTGAAAACTGCGCTCGTGTTCATTGAGCATGTTTGACCTGTGCTGTTGAACTGTATTTCTGTATTCTTCTTAACAGTTGCCGATAATATACATCTAGCTGGATTTTTTAAAACTTTACCGCCAAAAAGCATTTGTTTTCAGAGTAACCAACGTAGAAACTAAGAGTGTCATTATTGCCTTTTTCCTCTTCTCCTCCATCCCTCCTGCTCACTATTTCCTATATCTTTCCTTTCCTTTTCCTTTGCTGCTGTTATTTTTGGGCTTTTTGGACGCAAAAGCCCCTGCATTTTGGTCCTTTTTCACTCAAATGGCTGCAAATTTCGCTAGGCACGCTCTCAAAAAGCCGTTTTCTTTTAGGGGGAAAGCAGAAAGAGCGAGGAGAAACAAAAAAGAAGAAAAACCGAAGCAGTTGTTGTACTCTTAGTATTGATATTGGCTACTTTGGAGACAGTTTTTTCGGCAGTAACGTTTTCAAAAATCCAGCTAGACGATTGTGCAAAATCTGAAACACCAGTCAACATATCGCTATGAGTTACTAGGACATTCTTTCTACCCAAACAGATTCGTAATCCTGCATGGCTTATACCTATATGGGCGCCTGTAAATAACGAGAGTTTCTTTTGTTCCCTTTTAGGTTTTTTCACCTGTGGTATAAGTTTCACTGGCGAAAAATGTCTGCTCATGCACCGCGTAAAATCTCACGGGGTCGATTTCCAGTACCCCATAAACGATAGATCTACATCTCCTGCTGTTTTTCAAACAAAAGTTTGGGGTTTTTTAGGCTCTTTGTCGAACTGATTATGAGCAATGGTCCCTAGATCACAATAGCTTATACAGTGAAACCCGGTTAATGCGACCACTGTTGGGCCATAAAATCGTGCTCGTAATACCGAGATTGTCGTATTAACGGAATCTTCAAATTAATAATGCCCAGTGTTTCTTACATTTGGGTCAATAAATTGTAGTCGTGATTAAAAGGTGGTCGTGTACACAGGGTAGTCTTAAGGCGGGGTTCCGCTGTACAATCACACTATAATGGCCACTCCCTTTGACCTTGAAATTTTGATGACGCCTTTTGGACTGACAAATCCATCTGCTACAATTCACTGGCGAGATATGTTGGACATACTTTGAAGCGCTGCTTCTTCTAACTCAGGTTAATGCTTACGATGCTACAAGTGGTAAAGGATGGTGCCGCCAAATAAGCAAATGGCCAACGTGTTGCAGTCCACCTTGGATGAGGCTGGTCCACTGCAGTTTCACATTACATTAAAAGTTGCCAATTTACTCCCGAATGCAATGCGTCTGGTAAAGTTCCTTTTAGTTAACATGCATCAAGAATCAACAACTTACCATCTGTTTTTAAACTGCAGCAGAGGAGGATCAGCTTTAGGTATTTTAAATAACACTCTCATGGGATGCATGTCATGGTATGGAGGCTGCATCTCTGCCAGTTCTATCAGTGTAATGCCAGCAGACCAAATATCAGCCTGTCAAAAAAACATATCAACTACATCAGTATATCTAAGATTTAAATTACAAAAGGGGACAACTCTCTATTTACTGTATCAATGTAAATAATGAAACCTCATCCACTTCTAGTACAAGTAATAGAACCCGCTAGTGGCTTTGACTTAAACCCACGAGGGATACAATAGTGTGCAAAATATAACAGCTAATATTAAACAAAATGTAGAGCATACAACTAATGATTATTACAACCTGAATAATAAACATAAAAAATTACAAAGCAATGATGGCAAAGAAATAGAACAGCATATACACTAAGTTGACAAAAAAAGACTTTTTATAGTCAGTGAATTTATCACATAGATTTTAAGAATTCAAAGAGGACAGATGGCAAATTATTGTTGCTTGAAACTAAAGGCGTAACTGTTCATCATTAGGAGGCCAAAAATGTGTGCAATTCCACAATTGGTTTCGGCTCCATTAAATCCTATACCAATTGTAGAACATTTTAGGAGGAGCCACCCACAATGTGAGCACAGTCACCGAAAAGTTATATGAGCAGGAAAACAACCCAAAGAAAAAGTGTGTTAAATAGCAAACTAAATGGACACGTCAATTAAGTAAGTAAGGAGATGAGGCCGAGTAGCAAGCATTTTCTTACCATTAATATAAAGTTGTTTTTGCAAAACCATACAGGACATACAGAAATAAAGATAAATTAAGTCTTGACTTTTCCCCCTTTCTTTTTCATTTGACCTTTCACATTTAAGCGAGTCCAAATATTTACAGTTACCCTAAACTCTGTATGGAATATTCATATATGTAGCATATAACTTCATGATGTATATCTACTAACTTTGTAATCATATGGATCATCCTTGCATGTCTCCGTGACAATAACTTCAGGAGCCATCCTAAAAAATAACATACAATCAATAAGTGTTACTTCAAAGAAATACCAGCCAATAAAACATTTTGGCCTAACATATGGTTATTACATTGTAATTTCAGTTCTTAAGATATTGCATATTGGATATTGAATCTCATAAACTACCTCCAATGATTCAGTCTTTATAAATAACAATGCCTAGCTAGTCAAGAAAAATTGGATCAGTTTAGGTTTCTGGAGACCTGCCCGTCTATCCTTCCCCTACGCCAACATTGACACTTACATTGTACTTCTCACTTAGGGCAAAATGTTGGTTTAGGGGAGGGGAGGTTTAGGGGAGATGTAGCAGGGTGCAAAGAAAGTCAGTTTTACAGCCTGCAATTCAGGCAAGCTGTAGCTAGCATGTACTAGCCCACAAGTCATTTCAACTAGCCCCAAAACCATTTTTGATTAGCAGGATTGATTAAAATCCTTCTGTAATTTGAATTTCCCCAAAAAACAGCACTTGCCCGTCGGGCAAGTCAAGAACCAAAATGACTAGCCCAATAGCAAAATTCACTAGCCCCCAGCTATCGGACACGAATTTCTTTGCATGCTTAGGTAGGCAGGCAGATTCCCAGAAACCTAAATTGACCTGAAAATTTAAATGCACCATACAACATTATATTTTGGAAACATTTGAAAGAGCAATTCTGAGTCCTAAATAAAGCATCTATTCTAACTCACCAGTACGGTGTTCCAATAAAAGTTGTTCTTCTTTGTACAGTTTTCTTATTCTTGGCAGAAACCCCAAAGTCAGCTACAACATAACAACCAAAGGCACAAATGATTTCCGGAAAATGCTTCTTTATACCCTCTTACTTTAGCCTGTAAGGCAGTATGGCATAATATTGGCCGTAAGGTTTTAGTTCATGTTAAGGACATGGAATGCAATAGAACATGAAGCAATGAGGCAAACAAAATAAGAAGCTAAGGCTAAAGCATTCCCTGAGAGGTTTAAAATGCATAAGTACAAGATCCCCATCCCCTATTTCCTTTACTAACCCCAAAGCGTTTAGACATAATTGTGTAAAAATTTTGGGCATCTCTTTAATGATCTGATGAGGATCATAAAAGCCTGACAGAAATATGTAGGCATAACAATAGCACACAAAGGAAGCTCATCATGTATTCATCACCACCATTAAACTAAGAGGTACATGTAATATTTAAACTGGTAGTGAAGGGAATCTTTGAAATGACCACTCATTTGCATTTTGACAAAACTCAATAGAAATCCTAGAGGTAAAATCTAAAACACAATCCAATAAATAGAGTGTACATTACCTTTCCCTTTAGAGCAAATTACTTGTTTTTTTAAAGGAGTCATTATGGCTATTATTAATAACATCCAGTAGGGTTAATCACTTAAGATTGTTATTAATCATCAACTCTCTCTCACCTTTGGTATATGGAATAAAAAAAAAAAGAGATTTATACTAGAAATAACCAAAGGTTAAGGGAGTGTGGGCGACAACGTTCAAAGGTCCAAACGCTTTTGCCGCAATGCTGTGCTTTGCATAAGTTTTACATGATAGATGATCAAAACGCACGTGATCAAATTGCGTTCTGACTAATGCACATTCCTGGAGAATAGGTTTGCGGGCTCCTCTTGTCGCCCGCAACTAAAAATAACCTTATTTAAACAAAATTCATCAGATACTGTACCAAGTTTAATGTGCCCGTCATTTGTGAGCAGCAAATTCCCAGCTTTTAAATCTCTGTGGATAACTTTATGGGTGTGTAGAAAGTGAAGACACTACAAAAAGGGAAACAAAACCACACAAAGTTCACAAAACAAATGGATGTGGCTAGAAAAAAGGGAACTTAATGCAATAAAACATGGGTTGTTTTAGAGTTGCAGCAGTTGCAGTTCTGTTTTGATATAATCAAAATCGCTAACCAACTTTACGGCAACCATTCTTACTTGAATACCCAGAGAACCAGGAGGAAAGGGGCAAATATTGTTATTCAAAACTGGAGTGTAAATGACTTTTTATCCAAATGACTGACCCACTTTAACTTAACAAAGACCATAACACGTCTAAGAAAAAACAGCTTGCCAAAGTAAATACAGAGCCAGGGCTGCTTTGTTGCAATTTTAATTGCCAAATTGTTTTTCTACTTACCTTGGCAAGCAAACTGCTAACTGCCAAAGAGCAGCCATTTAAATAGAAATAAATTACAGGGCCTAATTGTCAGAAGGATAATCTTCTTTAAGTTCAATTCTGCACTGAAGTCATTACCAACACCTTTACCCGAACACAAAATGCTCCTGTAGAATTGGGAAGCATCAACCACAACACTGTTTTTGGTTATTTTTGCAGGTAAAGCATGTAAACTTGAAAATGTCGGCCCGGCTTTTTCAAGTTTCAGTCCATGTCCATTCTTGCCATCTGTTGCCACAGACAGCAGGAAACAGTTTCAGTGCCTTCATATAAAGTCATATACATAACAAAACTGAACCATTATTTTTGGAATTCAATTGATGCTAAATAAATTTCAGCTTTTTAAAAAGATAGGAAACAGTGTGACATAGCTCCATTAAGCTTTTCTTCCATGCACCCCTTTTAAACACAAGGTAAAATAATGACTGAAGGAGCAAATACAAATGTAACCATTTAATGTCAGAGCGTTTGGAATTTTAATAAACCTTGCCATCAAAAAATGCATTATTCAACACAGCTGAGACATACCTCAAACATTTGCTTACACACAATTCGTATTTGTTCTTCTGTGAGACCCCGCTCAAGTTCTACCAAAATATAAAAGACTAGTTAGCAGCATAATGGTTAACGACCTGGATGTGCATATGGCACATACATCCAAATACATGTGTTTTTATAATAATGTTCTATCCCTTTGTTTCAAACTCATTATCGTACATTACATAGCTTAAAACTACATACATAGCTTAACACCAATGATAAAGCTGAACCACAACATAACCCTTCTACTAGCCTGTTCCAGGCTCTTAGATAGTGGGGAAGACGAGAAAGAAAAAGGCACGCGAAAAGTTGGTGGGGTGGGAAAAAGGAAAAAGGAAAAAGGAAGGGGAACAGAGCCAGCAATCATTTCTTTCACAACCCTCTTCTGCCCACTTTTGGCATGTTTGAGATAATTAGATTTCAGCTGCCAAACTGTTGAAATAATCTTTCTCAAATTTCTCGCAAAATTATTTCACACGGCGCTAATCCCTTACACAACCGTGAGCAACTTGAGTGTAAAAAGCGGGTCAGTAGGCAACACACGACTTTTACCCTGTGCCAAAATGCTGCTTGTTCCAATGAATATTTTCTCTTACAGTTAGATTATGCTCTGGAGGGTCTACATTTTGACTGAGCAAACTATGTGATTTTTGCCACTTGTTTCATGCAGAGAGGTCATGACACAACTAAAGCTTAAACTGAAGCTTCTTTAAATGTGGAGAACTACGTTGTGAGTCAGTCAAGATTGCTCTTAAGATTGATTCTCCAGCTTGTTCTTCTAAAGAGATCTAAAGATAATGCGAGTCTGGACTGCAGTGCGTAGATAACTCCTTCTTGCAACTGTTCTGTTTTTACCCGTTTTGTTATCAGGCAAGACTGAAGCCGGTTGGCAGGATTACAAAAACATCTTTTCCTCACGCCAAGTTCACAAGCCAGGTCTTCGGTTCCTTCCTCTCTGCTCCTATGTGCAGGAAATCTCATATTTCACAAGCATGGGAGCTGCACGCCATCTTTCTGAGTGACTGAAACGACCCGCTTTGAGAGTGTTGATATAATCTGTCAAATGGGTCGTTTAAAGAAATGATTACAGGCTCCGCTGCCCCTGCTCTCCCCAGTCTCCTCCCATTATATTTTTGTTTGCCCTTTCTCAATTCAGTGGACCCGACTATCTCGGAGCCTGGAACAGGCTACCCTTGAACAACATGTGAAAATAATGAAAATAATTTTGCCATTCAGGAAACTATTTCTTGCAAGAATGAAATCATTAGTAAAAGATCACTGATTGGAAAGAGAAAAACATTAGAAGAAGCAAAATGACTGGGAGACAAAAGAGAGGAAATACCATCAAGCTCAGTCAGTGTTTTCAAGTGGCTTTGCTTACTAGCTTGAAGAAAGATATAATAGTTTTCCCACAAAGGAAAAAATGTTTACTGGTGGTTGTGGCCAATTTCAAAGTTTTGGATAGGTAATCTAAAATTAATTTTCTTATGGACAGAAGAAATGGCTCCTACAGCTTTAAGCAACAAAAATAGAAACAATGTGTCAACCAGTGCAGTGCAAGCATAAGCACAAGAATAAACATACACAAAAAATTGAAACTTTTCCATTTTCTCATGCTGGTGACATACCATTGTGAAAGAGGTCTGTAGGCTAGCCAATACATACTAATCAGACGCATCAGAGATGCACGCACACTAAGATGAACACATATATACATGTACAAATTGCATACATGCATTTCGCACACAAATTCTTGGACTGTTGTTTCTGAGCTGCACCAAACAAACACGTAGGTATCCAACGATACAGTTAATTCTGTCCATTTATGAGATACATATAAACTGGCATAACACAGGCATAAGGACAAAACCATTCAAATCATTAAATAATATTTTATCTAGACATTTTTTTTTTACATTTTATCCTATATATGATTTATTGTAACATGTGTTTAAGTCTTACCTAATATTAGGTCATCTAAGGCACCACCAGAACAAAATTCCAACATCATCTATGAAAACAGAACATCCCATAAGCTCTCTTTTCCTCATAATTTATGCTCGTCAACATCTATAAACTATATAGAAGTTACACATTCTCTACCCCCCCTCAACCCAACAAAAAAGTCTGAAAAATTTTGTAACTTTGTGGAGCAAACATGTTGTTCTACAAAATGGCAGCTTTCCTGATTTTGAGGTACTCTTTCCAGCAGTGGTGATGGACTTTCTGTTTCACTAACGCCCAGTTCAAACATCAATCTTTTCATGTAATGAGCTTACATGTAATACCTATTTAGATCAACCAAAATGATACAAGTTCAACGGTTGATTCAGACGTCGAACTTTCACAATGTTCAATGGTCTAAAACGCTTACAAGAGAAAATAAATTTTATCAAGTAATTTATACATTGGGTTCGGCACATGAGAAGTTTGACGTTTGAAATGAAGTTGCTCTATAGCCAAAATTCTCATGTGGGCCACTTGATCTTAACTCATGAGTCAACCCAAATTACACATGATGGACTTAATTGATTCAAACGTTGATCTCGTCATGTACTTAATTAAAGGGATTAGGTCAGGCACATGACAAGTTCGACGTTTGAACTGAGCTGAAAGTTAAGAAACCATGACTGAAGGAGTGTTCTAAACCTTTGACCGCGCTACTTACCCACAGCTTATTCTCATGGTAGTACGCTTCATACATTCCCACCACATGGTTATGTTTGCACTCACTAAGAATGTCTATTTCTACCATAAAGTCATCCAGTTCACTCTCATCTTTAACATCAATAATTTTAGCAGCTGCCAGAGTACCATCAGTCTTGCGTTCTGCCTACAACACATGAGAAGTTAAACAAGTCATTGAGTTGTAAGTGAGCAGAAATTAGGGGAAATTTGTGGATGGCAAAATGTCTGTGTGTGACAAATATCACAGAAATACTACTTGTGTGTTCCAATCAGAGTTTCAATAAATTTAAATTTAACCAATCCACGTACTTGCTTGCATCATTCGCATGCGCACTCACTACTAGATTGAGACTATAATAATAAGCAAAATAAAACACAAACTAGTTCAGAATCATTTGGACTTGAAATAATTTGGTCTTACAGTATCTCATTCAAGGCTTCCCAATTCAGCATCAAATGCACAATACAGACATATATAATATAGGTGCAAAAAACTTGATGTTGTAAATCACAAAAAGTGTATATGTATGTCTCAGAACATTTCACAAATGCTGACATAACACAACTTTAACATAGCTGGAGAAGATCAACCAAAGATTAACCTCCTTCTTCTCAGCACACCTGATTTCTTCTTGTTCTTATTTTTATTCTTATTATCGATTCCAATATTTCTGTTTCTGATTGGCTCAAATCCCACGGATAATTCTTTTTAGTAAACTCCAACTAGTGGTCTATTATCAATGCTGCATTCTGATTGGTTGAGCCACTTCTAGGCTATATGTTATAACCCACTAATAGCAAAAAGCACAGGCTTTTTGGCAGCAAAAAAGGATTAAAGTCTAGCTTTAACAAACTAGAAGTTTTTTACTCTTGATATTTTTTACCAACTACTTGGATTTTACTAAAACAATATTTATTCCTCTCGCCCTCATGGCCTCTGAGTCAATAGCCCATTCAGCCTTGGGCCTCATGGGCTATTGACTCAGAGCCCATTTGGGCTCGAGGAATAATTGTTAAATAACCAGCCAGCGTTGAAGTTTTTAGGGCTCGTTAAAATGAAGCTTGGTAGTACATGCACACTACAGCTTGCCATTCAGGCAAGCTGTAAAACTGACTTTCTTTGCACCCTTTATTTGGAGAATATCTGCAGAAGAAAACATCTCTTTCTCTCCTGACATTGCCGAGAAACAGGCAATTGAAGACAGGAAGTTAACATTGATCGAGATAAGCATGTTTTAGCTCGTTTTTAAACTAGGAATAATTTTGAATGAATGATAAAACAATGAATATTATTGATTTGGCTTTCCTATGTTCAGAAGAATTATTATGGAGATCAAACATAACTGAGGGTGAACAGTCATCAACAAAGAGCAGGTGAAAAAAAGTGCATTGAAGGTTTTCTAAGAGACTGATACTTTTACCACCATTGAAAGATATATCTGGTACACAATTAGAACATCAATTGGACAGCTGTCAAATTCAAAAATGCTATGCCCAAAATGAAGTGCCCAACACCAAGAATATATTGAAACATTCACTTGATCATTGTTTGCATCTTCTTGCAATTCTATTTCTTTCCTGTTTCTATTATGTTATCTACTTCAAAATCACTTAAAATAACTTTCCAGCACATACAACTTAACCATGAATATTAATGCAGTAATGAATCAGGGTTAAAACTCTTTGTCACAGTCCATTGACTTGCTAAAAAGCTTTAAATGTTTACAGAACAAATTATTGAGTTTGTTGTAAGCTTATGGAAAAACTGCAGTCGGGAATATTTTAAACCAAAACATTAGGAAGTAAAAACATGCTGGGAAGTATAATAAACAATCTTTGCAATTTTGTAAATCTAAGTTATTAAAACCCGTTTTCCTTGTGCATACAAATGAGCTTCAACATTGCTAAAAATAATGCTGCAAGTTTTTGCATATTATGTTGAAATATTATTTTGCATAAAACATGACATAAATAAACAAAATGTGTGCCTTTGCGGTGGTACAAATCTAAGGCTGTTACGAAATAAATGAGCTGATTCTTGAATTTATAGGAGCTATATTAAAATAAAATATTTTCGGCTCTAAATCAGTGACAGCTCTATTAATTGTACCAAACGTACAAAGAAGTATTTGAACGAGTTATAGCATGATCCATCGAGCTTTGAATTAACAACAGAAATATTTCACGAACTCGTAATTTCGCTGCACTGTAATATTCATTATTGCTTGAATGGGTGTTAAAATCTTCTCGAGTAGAATCAACCGTGAATTAGCCGGCGTCTAAAGCTCAATGAGCTACCAAATAGATAGTTAATATGCAGTTTAATCATACCTTATACACCTTGCCGAAGCTTCCATCTCCCAATTCGCCCACAAGGTTCCATACGGTATTGGGATCTACTCCACGAATTATGTAGGAAAATTCCTTCTTTTTCTTGACTTTCATGAAAGGGAAGAGTTGTTTGAAGAAAGACGACATCTTGAATCCCGCGGATGTCTAACTTAAACACTTAAACGGCTTACATTGACGTTTTCAAAACTTGAATTTCAGTTCCTAAAAGTAGGGCTTTCGAAAGCCGTTACTTGTAGAAGCCAGCATTTGTTCTAGGCCAGCCTTCGTCTTCAAACAAGAGCTTCAGTATGCCTTCTTTCCTCCTCCGATCCGCCGGCCATTCCACTTAATGACGTCATATCCTGATGTGGCCCTTAGTCTCCTCTCGAAAAAGTCAACTGATGATCACGCATGAGTTTCAAGATATTAGTGTATTTTTCCGTGCATTTTTAGTTTGTTTTGGTCGTCGTTGTTGTTTTTCTTCTTTGTCTTCTTTTGTCTCGCTGTCTTTACAGTTTTAAAATCAATTATTGCTACAATAAATTAATCAAAGGCAATTTACAGAAACTCTGGTACTAAATTTTAATGCAACGTGAAATTCTTTTTAAAATTTACTATCATTGATATTTGATTCCGTTTCTGTTTCCGTTTCCGTTTCCATAATCCGGTTCCGGGTTCCGGTTCCATGTTTTAGAGCTTCCATAATTCCATGATTTGGCAAATATCATGAGATATCATCCTCTTAGTCAACAAAGATAACCCGCAACAAACGTTTCCTGTTGTTGTTGTAGGAGAGAAACAAGAAGTACAAAGCACTGTCTCGATCTCAGCTGCAGAGGAAGTATGAAATTAAGCAAAGTGAGTTCAACTTAATTCATGTAGTTATGCTCTTCGTTTTTCTGCTGTTAATACTACTGTAACTTGGATTTGTTT
>CALNXK010000070.1:1390000-1435000 GCA_942486035.1 Porites lobata | reverse complement strand
TGTTTGCGAAAATGACCTCTGAGAGATGTTTTTCTACAGTTGTAGCTGGGTAATCTCTATTCTTGAGGCGTGTTGAAAAAAATTCCTCATGTTCTCTTCAAAAGTGATTTCAGAGGGATTTGTTCTTAGAAGCCTTAAAGCTAATCTCTTTTGATGAAGCCTTTTGTGACGCCTGGTGGGTGACACGAATAGAAATTCGTCTATTGGAATTTCTCGGTAGGCTTGAAGTGTGTTCGCACGTTAAGGATAGAATCCTTGTTGAATCTAACACCTTTGTACACTTTCGTGTCCAAAAATGTAGTTTCTGTTTCTGATATTTCTGTTGTGAATTTGATTGTAGGATGGAGTTCGAAGTTGTTTGCCTTTAGAAGGAATTCTTCTATTTCGTTTCTGCTTGTGTCCCATACTGATATGACGTCATCGATAAACCTTTTCCAGAAGATGGGCTTAATGCTGCTCTGTCTGAGTATTTCTTTTTCTGTTTTCGCCATGAAGATGTTAGGAAAGGCTACGGCCATTTTCGTGCCCATGGCCGTTTCATGGGTTTGAAGATAATCTTTCTAGATCTCGTTAAATTGGATCGAGTTTTCTAGTACTATCAGACTAAGCATTTCGCTTAAAAACCTGATAGGGACTGGAGTGTTTCCTTGAAATTCTTCGTATGCATAGCATACAGTGGTAATACCCTCTTGTTGTGGTATGTTTGTGTATAGGCTTGTGACGTCTATTGAAACAAGTATGGCACTTTTAGGCAGTTTAATCCTCTCGATGAAGTAAATAAGCTTGGAGTTGTGCTATTGGCTGAATAAGGTAGTCAACAAATGAGGAGATCTGCTCTTTAGGTCCGGAACACCCTGAGATAATAGGTCTTCCGACAGATGTCGGTTTGTGGATTCTAGTAAGTGTGTAAAACACTGGGAATCGCGGAGGATCAGGCGTAAGGGAGAACCATTTAGCCGTCGTTTTATCAATGTGGCCTTCTGAGAGCAGTGTTTTAATAAGTTGTCGAGCTTTTTTGGTGGTAGTTTCAACCACTGGTTTGTCTAGAGGTCGGTAGTTATTTAAATCATTAAGTAGAACCTGACCTTCGTTTAGTTTGTCTTGTCTGCTCATCAATACGGTAGTGTTACCTTTATCAGATTTCTTAAGAATAATACTTTTGTTGCGCGATAACTCCGGCTTTGAGAGCTTGGTGCTCTCTCATAGATATATGATCTTTTGGCTTGTCAAATTGGATACTTGCGAGCTCTAATTTTACTTCCTCTACGAAGGTCTCCAGAGCTACAGATGGCTGGACTGTTGATTCCCAGTTTGACTTAATGTGGAAAGGATAAGGTTCGTTTTGCGATTCGGGAGGTGGTGGGGGAGGGGGACTGGGATAGGTAGCCAAAGAGTAACAATTTCAAGCATCCACACGATTTTTAGTGAGCATTAGAGCGATAATATAACTGAGAAATAAATTATACATTACTCAGTGATTTCTGTACCATATACCGAATACCTAAAATTCAGGAAAAACTGAATACTTTATACCCGAATTTTGACCCCAAAATACCATATACCTGAATTAAAATGGCCCGGGATACCGTATACCCAAAACCCCTGGCCGGGCCTGTTTTATAAACAGACCGCGCTCAACAAAACTTGCAATTGGAATGCTCAACGAGCCGTGAAGCCTGACATCAAAAGACGGACTTCGCGCTGATCGAGCTAAAATCAGGACGCACAATAACAAGAGAAACAATAACTTCATGATCTTCCAAAAATCAAGGTTGAAACTAATAAACAATTTGTTTGAGAATCGCCTTATAAACTAAACCCAGTTATTACTTTGGATCGAAATTGACCAATTACGAAACAACGCGTTTTCCTGAGAGGTCCGCTGGAAAAAGAAGCCATTTAAAAGACGTTTACCTCTGCTAGGTTAGAAGCGAAAAAATATTTTACAATTGTAACGACTAATGCTTCATTCTGTCTATTTATCTGCGCGTTTGTCTTTGCCAGTAACTCTGGTCATTTTCGAATTAACGATTTTTTGCTATTTTTCACTCCGTTACTTTTGTTAAATTATTTTTTGTTTAATTTATTTTTATTCTTGCAAAAAAGTGGGGGGGCTAAAGCCCCCCCAGCCCCTCCCTCTGCGCGGTCCCTGTCTTATTGGTTCAAATCTTGAATTAAAATGAAAACGCCGTCCGTTTTGCGAACTACCTTTATAAAAAATCATTACAAATCGGCAAAATGTCCTTGAAACTCTTTACCAAACAGTTTTGCAAGTAAGTTCAAAAAACCCAAAATAAGCGACGACTTGCTGAATTCTTCGCCTTTTTTACTTGGAGCTTCGGTGTAAAACTTTGACAGACTTTCATCATTGTTTGTCGTCCATTTCTTGTAGCTCAGGTAAGCGTGGCCTTTTTTGAGCACTCCATTCTATGACAAAAAGTGTAGTTTTTAAATCATTTACGAAATGTTTTAATTTCTTTAAGACTACTATTCCACATAAATGTAAGCGAAACTGCTTAATAAAGCGTCAATTTACAATATTTAAACAGATCAGAGTAACGCAGTAACGAGTAACGAGTAACGGAGTAACGAGAAAACGAGTAACGGGATAAAAATTCAAGAGGTTAAAAAAATTAAAAATAACTCCTAATGAAAGAACAAACATAAAAATGGTTGCAATATCCTAATAATGACCTTTACTAATCTCGAAAAATATGTGTATTCTAAAAAGTGCTTAAAACAACGACGTCAACCTCTCCCACCCCTCCCTCCAGCAAAGTCGAAGGTATTTTAACGCCGAAAAGTCACCTGACTATCGAGGAGCAATCGTCAGAGGAAGGTAAGCTACAGATTTTCTTTCTTATTGCCAAAATTATTTCATTTCTTATAATAATAATAATAATAATAAGAAGAAGAAGAAGAAGAAGAAGAAGAAGAAGAAAGTTCTTTTCACGGACGGCCTGTGTCACATAATGTGGTTTTCAATAGGGCATTGCATAAAAACCAAAAACTACAGTACTAAGAATAACAAAATATTAAAATAGATGAACTAAAAAATGTCACACTAAACGAACTTATTGAGATTTAAAATTTTTAAATAATGAAATTTTAAAAGCATGATAAGGTAGACATCTCATGTCTTCTGGAAGGGAATTCCAGTCTGTCAATGCACTATTAAAGGATCTGAGTAGACCCCAGTTCGTGTTTCATTTAAGAGATGTAATTAATAGTTTCCTTGGAGCGGATTTTTTGGAATACACATATTTTTCGAGATTGGTAAAGGTCATTATTAGGATATTACAACCATTTTTGTGTTTTCTCTTTCATTAGGAGTTATTTTTTAAATTTTTTTAACCTCTTGAATTTTTATCCCGTTACTCGTTTTCTCGTTACTCCGTTACTCGTTACTCGTTACTGCGTTACTCTGTTTAGTAACATTCTGCACTAGGGTGTGCAGTACATTAATTTGTCGCAAATCGTATAGTAGACGGCGTTTATTTGTGCTTTAAAAAAACTGGGTTTTTTCCATTTGCTCTATATTTTTTTCTAACCTAAACGAACGCCCTCTATTTCAGTTCGCAGTGATTTCTCTCGTTCGTAATGAAGTAATTTGTTTTTCTACGTTCTTTCATACCTTTAAAAACTTTTACAGCTTAGGTTGTTGAACTTTTTGTGGTTTTTCGCCTCTGCATGCGTCTGACAACTTGTTCACTCAGGCACGTACAAACCTCGCTTGTTATTTTTAGTTGAAATTTTATCCAACTGTCAATCACTCTTTTCGTCTTTTCCAACATTAGGAACTGAAAGCCAAGGTCAAAGCACGGAAGATCTTCGACCTTAATGGCGCACAGGCAAAACATAAATTTCTGTGTTTGGCAGAGAGTGTAACGTAGCTCGCGTGCATATGTTGTACTATAATGCACGCTTGACGAGTGCTGCGAGCTTTATTGAGATAAAATGAACTGGTGTCGACCAATCAGAATCCAATTTTAACCTTGGCTATTTTATAATAGTTTTGAAAAGGTTATCTGAGAATGCTGGTAGTTTGTCATGGTAATATGAATACAAAACGTAAAACATCTTCGAGGTTGAAGAATTTATGTTAAACACCGTAAAAATGGCAGTACAGTTAAAATCAGTAGTTCCTTAGTGGTGCGGTTACGCTGCGGGGCATCGGGATCCGCCCCTGAGGTTCCCCTGAGGTATGGATAGGTGGTCAGCGGCTTATACCTGGCCAGTAATTTGCATCTAGACTGTTCACAGTCCCCTATTTTTCCGTGTGATCGTCGAGATCGAGCGCGTCTTACCGTTAATGGCGGCCATCTTGATTTTTAGATGTACCGAGGGGGCGGGCGTCGGGGATTATAGCTCCAAACCGTCCCCTGCCCCCTAAGTAGATTTGATACTCTTCCCCAGGTTAGACTCGGTACGACTGAAAATCAAGATGGCCGCCATTAACGGTAAGACGCGCTCGATCTCGATGATCACACGGAACAATAGGGGACTTTGAACAGTCTAATTTGCATCTGGTGGAATATTATTGTGTTTATGCATTTGTTTATGCCGTTTATAGTTCGTTCTTCAAGGAGTTCAGCGACAAGTGGCGGGGTATTCTGACATTGCTGTCCGTATTAGCGGAGCTAGTAAACAATGACAAGTATCACGGACCCTGTGACAATTGATGAATTGGAGAAATACGCTTCCAACCATTTGGACAAGAACGCCTTTGATTATTATTCAACAGGAGCAGAGAATGATGTAACACTGCGTGAAAATCGCCTGGCATTTAACAGGTATCCGAAACGTTGAGCAAAAACGTAGAGTATTTAACTGGTTAGAACAAACTGACGCTAAGACACGTTAAGGGTGCGCTTGTCTATATTATTCCGAGCGAGGGGGTGTCTAGAAAACGACGACCTAGAAAACGAAGACCTACGACCTAGAAAAAAACGACCTAGAAAACGACGACCTAGAAAACAACGACCTAGAAAACGACGACCTAGAAAACAACGACCTAGAAAACGACGACCTAGAAAACGATGACCTAGAAAACGACGACCTAGAAAGCGACAACCTAGAAAGCAACGACCTAGAAAACGATGACCTAGAAAACAACGACCTCGAAAACGACGACCTCGAAAACGACGACCTCGAAAACGACGACGAGGATGGGGTAGCTCGAAGGATCAAGGGGTTAGAGGGGTACAGAAGGCGGGAAATAAGAGGACGATAGGAGGGAATTATGAAGGGGTGAGAGGTGGGCGAAGAAGGAAAATTACAAAAAAATAGTAAATATTATTTGTACAGGCTAAGGGTATGAAGCCAAGGAATAAAACGGTGCCGGTGGAATTGGAAACGCAAGGTACGCGAGGTCTCCCCTCTGTTTCGTTTATCAAACAAGCGTTGCCTGTTTGTTATTGTATAGATTTATTTGATGACAAGAATTGTATTAGTTTTTCAGTAGAATCGAAGTGAGAAAGAAAATAATTTACAGTCTGTCTATAAATTCGCTTACCTGAAGAATCTGTTAAAAGAATTTACTAACCTGTAAAGTGCGATTGTTGTAACGACCCTCCATAGAAGTAAGTTGACTTTGAAGTTTTCTGAATTTAGCTACGAGATTAAGACGATTTGTGTTTGTTCTGATTGCGAATTATAAATGTTGTTCTTTTAGATCGAAAAATTATTAAAGCTTGGTGGTCATTGGAGCTAAGCTAACCAGTTCCTAAGGAAACACCCTCCCCCTCTAGAACTGGCTGGGGTGGTGGACAATAAAGTGTTTACCAAGAGAGGATAACCTCTCTTGGTGTTTACTGATTAAAAGTATATCGGGTTAGTTTCATTACCGATCCCGGAGTGTGCTAATAAAAAGAGATTTGGGGAACGAAGTATTTCTAAAAGTCAAAATTTGGGAAATTTTCACGTTTAGGCGGAGATGCTCGATTGATTTATTGATTAACGTAAACCTTAGTTACATGTACCCCGCGAGATACCTTCATCTACTGTTCTTGCGTTATTTTCATAACGCGGTTTATAAAACCGTCTCTCGCATTTTTAAACAGCAGTTACAGAGTGCTTACTGTCGTCGCAGGAGCTATTGTTTTGTCTTGGACATTGCATTGTGCATTGCGTGAAAGTGATGGAAGAATTAAAGATGAACCGAAGTGAAATTTTTAATTTTGCTCTGCGGCGTTGTCTCTATTTCTCATGATGTAATAATTTATTTCTGAACAATTCAAAAGTTCTACCGGAGATCTCACTGCATATATACCACGCTATCGGACCTGTGAGGAAACAGAAACTCCTAGGATGATAGGATTCAAATCTTACAGTTCAAATACAGTTCAAATCTGATGACATGTCAACCTTCATTGTGTCTCACATAATGCTTCACAATTCTCGTTACCGGTATGCTGCTGTTTCATGTATGGAAAAGTACGAGAAAATGTTGAAGCCCTTCTTTCTTTATTTTCAAAATATAAACTGTTTGTTTACGTTGTTGAGCTGTGAACACAAAAACGGCACGCCTGATTTATTTCCTGTTTGATTTATGTGGGCTTGAACTTCCCGCTATAAACGACGCACCAGTGAAGCAGTGTATATTATTTAGGTCATTTAGATTTGATGGAAATTTGTTTAAATTGATATCAGGATAATAAATAGGTCAAAGCAAAGCTTTTGCTTCCAGTAGTCACCCAGGTTGAATCATGACTTCATTGACCATACTAAAGGAAAATTTGACTAGAGAAACTATTTTAGTGGAGCTCTCACGCGCGCGCGCAAAGGGGGCACAACTGGCAACAAATTTGGTTACCTTTGCATGGGCGCCATTCCATTCAATCAAAACGTCTGGTTTAAATTTTCGGCAACTTCCATGCAGTACCGAATGGAACAGCATTTTCGCAATATATATCTAAATTTTCGAAAATTATCATCGGGAAGTTTTCTTTCCGCATTCAAATTTGCTCCCGAATGACTAAATTTCTGGTTGAAAGGTTCGCATTTCGGAAACGTTTGCGGAAGTCTGGGAACTTTTCCGAGAAAATACTGTACATATTGCCGCTGATTCCAAAGTTTCTTAAGTTTTGGGTGAATGGAAAGCGCCCAAAATGCATCCAAGAAATTTTGGTTCTGAGAGAATCGTCTGCACGTACTACGATGTGCAAAAAAGTGTGCTGCACGTGCATATTAGACCTATTGACCTTAGCATTACTTATAACCAGCCCCGGGTAACTAGCGGCTATGAGCGATTTGCGTGGGTGTTTGGCATGTTTGATAAGATTACACTGAGATTTGCTATGAATATGCTATTTTGGTTTTGTCCGGGGATGGGGCATTTCGCACACTTTTATTAAGCCCCCCCCCGCGGTTTTTTTTTTAGGTCGTTGTTTTCTAGGTCGTCGTTTTCCAGGTCATCGTTTTCTAGGTCGTCGTTTTCTAGGTCGTAGGTCTTCGTTTTCTAGGTCGTCGTTTTCTAGACACCCCGAGCGAGGCGAGGCACCTTGCCGCAAGGTTTTTAGCCCGTTCTAGGCTCTTAGATAGAGGGGAAGACACGAAAGAAAAAGGCACGCGAAACGTTGGCGGGGCGGAAAAAAGAAAAAGGAAGAGACCCGACTATCTCGGAGCCTGGAACAGGCTATGAGGTTTTATAATCTTGTCGCTCGAGAAGCGTGCGTGTTTCCCACGAGCATCGCAAGGCCAGTGTGATTTTCTCTTTGCTATAAATCTATCAAGTTTGGTTGATGTTCGCTTTGACGTCATCAAGGGTAGTGACGTCAAAGTGCATTATGGGTTTCCAGGCAACCGATTGCCATCGATGACAAAATGGTGAGTGACAAGTGCAGGCAACGGACTGTCACGTTTTATTCTTGCCTAGTCCCTGTACGGCGTTTTCCCAGTCCCTCTCGGTCAATTCGTTTCAGTGACGTATCCGAGACGAACGGGCGGGCATCGGTCACGTGACCTGAAACGCTTTGGCCGCGAGCAAAAATGAGGCCTAGGGACTAGGCAAGTTTTATTCATGAAAAGCTGATGGGTTCTTTCCAGGGGGAGAATTACCCACGAAACCCTGCAAGTGCGAGAACGAACATCAACTTGAAATTCAGCGTGAGCAATGGCACAGCGAAGTCAACGCTGTCAACAAGAGACCGAGGCTACAGCAACTTACAGCAACCACAAATGTGTACAGAGGCAGCAACAAAATACTACAATTACAGACTGCAATAGCCTGAATTTCATCGGATTACTTCGAGTCGTTATTACTCCCTTTCGTTCGTAATTCATGTTTAACGTTCAAACCATCAACTGCTTGCAGTACAACTCTGAGCAAGTTGTAGTTCTATAGTCAAACACGGTCGCAATCACGCAATGAAATAAACACACACAGGGAACACTTAGTTTAACAACACAATGATTTGCTTTAATTGAAAAGAAGCTATTTGGTCCTTAACGAAGAAAAAAAAACAAGGAAACAAGAAAGAAAAGCTAACAGAATCATTACACTTGACGGTGAAAATAGCAAGAAGGTCGAATTATAACATTGATCTCAGAAAATTTCGCATAAACAAAATCACAGGCCGCCGAAACCACAAAGCGGCGCTTTAAATGAAAAACCTACCGACTCTCCGCAATGATTCTTCATTCGCAGTTCAATTTAGCATTTCAGTTTCGAAGACAAGGGCAAATTTTGCTGTTTAAGATAAAGATTAAGCTTATCGAAATGTTTTAACTACACGAAAGTATGCCAGGGATGCGATCCGCTGAATATCAAGCGACAATCCCGCTAAAATTTTTCATAATTATGCGAACGTTTAGGCAATCAGCCAATCAAAATCACTACCCGGTTTTCGGGTAGTGAGTGACGTCACTGGACGGCATTAACGGCCAGTCCATCCAGACGTTACTGAGGGAGTAAAAACGACTCGAAGTAGTCGGGTGAAATTCAGGCTACATCATAATTCCACGTAGCGGGTTTTTAGCCTTCTCATGTAGAATACAAAAAAAATAAATATGATATCTGTTTTTATTTGTAGGATTAAACTGCGCCCGCGAATGCTACGCGATGTATCCCATCAAGACATTTCCGTTACAGTCCTAGGCCATAAATTAAGCATGCCTATCTGTGTTTCACCGAGTGCATATCAAGCAATGGCACACCCTGACGGTGAACTTGCGACTGTTAGAGGTAACCTAATTTAAAGCTTGAGAAAATAGCTGACATTTGGTGACACCACCTCTGGTTTCCCCGTGAAATGACGTCTGAGAAATGGGCGCAGAATTCCATACTGATGACGCGTCACTACCCAGATCTGGGTAGGCCTCTGATTGGTCGTGCCGCGGTAGGAAACTTGCTTCAACCAATCAGAAGGGCAACCCAGATCTGGGAGGGGATGCGTCATCAGTATGGAATTTCTGCGCTCATTTCTCACATGTCATGATTTGGCGGGGAAACAAGTGGTGGCGCCGCCAAATGTCGGCTGTTTTCTCAGGCTACTTAATTCAGTGTTAACACTAGTAATAGTTGACACTACAGCTGCCCCCGCTCCGTATGTTGTCGGTCAATTGTAGCTTTGGTCTTTGTGTAGCTCTTTGAAATGTACTGATTCAAAGTAGTACTGAAGATTTTTGCACATATAACATACAAGAGGTGAGATAAAAGCAAGAAACGCAAGATTCCGTGCACTGAGTTAGGTCGATTTACGCAGCTTTGATCAAAACACCCAGTCTGAGTTGCAAGAATTTTTCACACTCGCGTTCTACAGTCAAATGACTTTTGAGACAATACTTTGCTTTAAAAAAAAAAGCGCTTTCTGGGAAAAGGAAATAGATCAGCACAGAATTTGACAGAATTTAATTGTCTGGGAATTTCTGTAATCGTCTACCCTGCGAGCAGTCTACATCTTCGCGTTGTGAGCTGGCGTGCGCAAAGTACTGCTAGGCATTTCACACACACACACACACACACACACACACACACACACTACGAAAATGTAGCCTCTGCTCGTGGCGCATAGTAATGTTCCATCCTTCTGCTGATAAGCTAGCTTGATTTACTCGTTCGCTTAGGAAAACTTGTTTGTTTGTGGACTGAGTCTTACAGTTACGGCCCCAAAGTGATTTGTGTCTGGCAAATTTAAATAGTTTCCTATTAAAGATTTGCTAATACGTCTATAAGACCGGGACATCTACAGTTGGTTCCTTCCTTTCTTCACTCTATTTGGTTGACTCTCTATAAGATGGACGTTTATTGCCAGTCCCAAAGGTGTCCGGAGAGAGTTCACTGTACTTCAAAAACAGGTTGTGTTTGTGTGTGTGTTTTCCTTGACTTTCTTTGTTTGGTTTCAGCCGTACGTTCCTTGGGCACAGCAATGGGTTTAAGTTTATACTCCACGACCAGCTTAGAAGACGTAGCTCTCGAAGCTCCAAACACAATCAAGTTTTTTCAGATGCAGTTGTACACTGATCGCCAGTTAATGGCGACAATCACAAGACGAGCCGAAAAAGCAGGATACAAGGCAATTTTATTGACAGTCGACTGTCCATTGTATGGCAGACATCAAGGAAGAAGAAGATTTGAGTTACCAGGACATTTGAAATATGCTAATTTCTCGTCAGTTCAGCAGAGGAAACGGTTCAAAAGCAATGCGGAGCTAGGTGCACATATCATAGCTTTGTTGGATTGCAGTGTTGACTGGAAAATTCTCGATTGGCTCCGTTCGATTACGTCACTCCCTGTTGTTGTCAAGGGCATACTGACACCGGAGGATGCTCGACTTGCAGTACAGCATGGGGCTAAAGGAATTCTGGTTTCAAATCATGGAGGCCGGCAGTTGGATGGTGTCCCGGCCGCTGTATGTATGACACTTGTCCAATGTCGAATGATTTTTGAATAATTATAGTACAGTCAACTCTAGCCTTGCGGACACACCGCTATAACGGACACTTCGATAATACGGACAGTAGTTAAATCCGAAGCAAAAATAAATAACTGAGAATTGACTAAAGTAAACTTCCACTGTTACAGACTCTCGCTGATGAGGGCACTACCTCGAGGTCCCTAAAGTGTCCGCTATAAACGGAGTTGACTGTAATTAACATCATTTTTGCTTCCTGCCAGATTGAAGTCCTACCAGAAATAGTGAACGCCGTCCAGGGAACTGGGGTTGAGGTGTACATGGATAGTGGCGTAAGACTGGGCACTGATGTTCTTAAGGCTCTTGCTTTGGGGGCTCGTGCAGTGTTTGTTGGCCGTCCAGTTATTTGGGGACTTGCTTACAAGGTACAGTGTACACTATAAAACTGTGCAAGGTTTGAACCCAGGAGTCATTTCATAAGTAAAGCATGATACCCTGGTTGAGCGTAGTGCTTAATAGGATTCTTGTTGACTGTGACTAACGTTTCGACAACCTTTGTAAGGGGAAAACTGAGACGTTTTTACAGAGGCGTAAAGCTTTTTTCACAAGTGTTCTTCTTTGCAGAACGTTATCAAATGTCGCTCGTTACTGACAGCACTCCCCAGACATCGTAGCTTCACCTCGCCCAGAGATCAAGACAAATTCGATCTTTCTCTTTCTCTAGGGTGAACAGGGTGTAAAAGCAGTTCTTCAGATGCTTAGAGATGAATTTAAAACAGCAATGGTTCTTGCAGGTTAGATGAGAAATAATGAACCTTTAGAATTTTTTCATTCTGTACTTCATTTCTCTTTCGAAATAGCCAAGATAGCTGGAGTTTTCTTTGTAGCGTGGTGGAGAAACCTTCATCCTCCATCCCTCTTCTCTCGTGAACTCGCCGAGAATGAAGTTTCCACCTGTCCAGCTCGCTTCAACGTCTCATAACCTCCAGCTACCACGGCAGGCTTAGAGGTGACACTTAAGTTTGTCCACCAGTGCCTTCTTTCGTACTTTTTGTGTTATTTATACCTCCTTTTAATGTTTTGAGCAGTGATTTTTATGTTTCACTCAGTTTGGTGGTAGCTGCGACTGTCAGTTTGATAAAAAATTTTGCTAAAATTCGTGACACGGGTTCTTTATGTGTGATCCCTTCTGTCAGCATTTTTGCGTCCGTTTATATAACTAAGGTGGATATAATTATATTTGTTTTTACTTTTTTTTATTTTTCAGGTTGTGCGTCTTTGAAGGACATAACCTCTTCTCTAGTGATGAGACCTGCAACCAGTCACCTCTGATCCGCTATCTACTGAATACGTTATATAAAGACCAGCGGAATGTCCTGGTGAATTTCGATAGCTCCGTTTTAGAAATGTTGCTGAATTGTAACTGCATGTGTACAGTTATTTTAGGAAAATAACTATGACATAGATTACGAAGTTACTGACTAGAGTAAGCTTTAAATCCATGTAAACCCACTTCACCGCAGCTGAAGGAATTAAACAAAATTTAACCTTGCTTCTGACTTGCTAGTTTTAAAAAGTAAACATTTGACTTGTTTTGTGTCTTGAGAAGGCAGCGTTTCGCTCAATTTGAGTCATTTCTTTAATTTCAGGGCGTCGAATTAAATGGAGTTCCCAATATACAGCAATTTCTTTGAGCGCCAGAACTCAAGTGTTATTAATTGTACTAATTAGGTTATGATTCTGATTCTGATTCATCCACGCAGACTTTACAAAATTCTCCAAACATGGAAATAGTTTGTTTATCATGACCACAGATCGACCCGCGACAAATAGAACCCTTTGTGCGGAAAAAGTCGGGAGAAGTCGTCCATCGACTGTTGATCGATGACCCGACCAAAAACGAAGCAAATAAAGTGTATCTTAACCCCTGGGACAACTGGGATATTAACAAAATTGCCTGCAAAACAGGCGTTCTTTAGCCTAGTGAAAAGGAGACTCAGTCAAGCGCGTGGCGAAAGACACGCGCGGAGCGCAGGACGAGGGAAACTAAGAGGAAACTGTAACTCTCTTCTTCCCTAATCTCGCGCTCCGCTTTTGTCTCTCACGCTTCGCGCTGGGCCCTGTCTTCCTGCTTCTAAGCAACATGAAGCCTTGCTTGGTAATTTCGTTGAATAGTTCGCCCGTACTGCAGGCTTGTGGTAAGCCCAGTTCCCATATTGTAGAAAGCAGCGGGGAGATTGGGGAGTCTGGAAAGGGGTCTGCGGCCACCACCGACGCCTTCGAAAGACAACTCTGTTTTCTTAGTGGCCTCTGCCAAACACACTACAATCAGTTGCAAAAGTACTTGAGACACTGTACCGTATTTTGGCTAAATGGCCTGTCAATTTTCTTCGTATTATATCTCACGGACCTGTGACTAGCAGCGATTTGAAGCAAGAAAGGTCTTTTATTCGTCGGAGTCTCTCAAGATTTTTGCAACTGTTTATAGTTATGGTTTTTAGGGCCAGGCAAGGGAGATTGCTTGGTTCGGTCATTCACCAATTGTTTCGTTGGCTTAACAAGTTGTTTTGAAAGGGTCGTGGCGCTGGCGCCCAACGGGGGTCAGGGCATAAGGCCGCGCGTGTAGACTGCTACGTTTGAAAGAACCGGAATGTTGAAAGTCTCTCGCATTACCTGCCTTGACTCGTCTACAACTATAGTTCTTGAGTATTTCATAATTGACCCGAAAAATGCTTGCAGTGCAGGCTATTATCCGGAGCACATAACCCGAAGCAAACAACTCTCATACTAGGCTTAGAGCTCTTTTTCCCGCGAAAATGGAAGCTCTTCTCCGTGTTAGAGCGCATTCGAAGTAAATCCGGCTTTTTGCTGCCGATTCAGCAGTTTTCTTCGAGGCCGAGTAGACATGAACTTTGGCTAAATTTCAAAATAATCGGCCACTTCTTTGCATATCATTGCGATAACAAAAGTGCCTATTATGTTATACTCTCGTTCCGTGGGATGCCTGTGGCACTCCCACGGTAAAAATCCGGTTCGGTTGTACCCAAAATTGCAAAGCCAGCCAATAGGATTGCGTAAAGTCTTTATCGATTATCTCTTCTTCCAAGCCGACCAATCATATTGTACAAAATCTGTATCGACTTTTAATCGATTTGCTTCCTCTGAAGAACGTTGAAATCAGAACGTTCCTTGCCAAATTTGTCGCCCTTGAGTTTTACCACTCGTGGTTTAGGATGGCTTGTCAACCTGCGAAATCCTTCGGGATACTGGCAAGTCACGAAAGGCGACCTAAGCCAAATTATTTCTTCCCTTCATGATTCTTTTCTGTGTAGGTCTAGCTTTTTCATAAGGTTTTAGTAGCGTCTGGTTGCGGGCCGTGATTTCCGATAGATTTTTCTATTCGGAGTTCGCCAGTTTTTGCCGAGCAAAGCTAGAGTTCACTTTTTTTCTTTTCTTATCGAAAACACCTTGACGGTGGGAGGTTAAATCGCATAAATTTCAACTCGTACCCTTGATGATTGGCGGTGAAATCGCGAAAACATCGTCCTCGTCGATCGACGACTCGCTTTCGACATGGATTGGATTTCTGGATGGGACACGGATCAGGACCTTAGTAAACTTATTATACCTTGGAATCAGGGATAATCATTGGAACTATGTTAACTTTGAGACCTATAAAACACATTACAATTAATTTTTAACCGTATCAAGAGCATCTTGGAATATTAAACTTTCATCTTGGATTAAAACATTGGAACTTTATCGAACTTTGTAACCCTGGGTTCGACCCTGGATAAAGCAAGCGGATGTTTTGTTTTGTTTTGTTCCATTAACCTAAAACTACAATGTTTATTTCTCTTTGAAAAAGTTACCTGTGGCAACTTACTACCAAGATATGACGTATCTTTATACATTTAGTTCCTGTTCAGGTTAAGGCAGAGAGCATTATATATATGCGCATGTTCTCCATTCGGCTTGTTTCCGTTAACATTCCAATTTAAGTTACACGGGTAAATCTTGTTTTGATGCAAAATAACTTCTTTTTCTTATCCAAATCGTGCTACGAAAATACCTACATAGCGATAGATCAAAACAGCACCAACTCCATCCTTGCGACCACTGTCGAAAGGGGTAGGGGATAGGGAGGAAGCAAAAAGGGGATGTGGATTGGGGAGAAATAGTAGCCTGCCACTCAGGCTACTATAAATTCAGTCATAAGCACATTAAACCAACCCATACAGGTAACCTACTCATCGATGCTCATAGCATGACACATCTTTCCGGTTTCCTAATTTTTCCAAATTCAGATAGAACGCAATTATGCTGCCATAGACCAAAGCATCCCACGGAAACGACTTTAGGCGTCTTGTTCTTTAAAGCTTTCCGACAAATGTAAATGATGTGGCATGTTGGTTTTCGCATGACGTCACTAAACAGGGGCACCCAACGGCAATTTTCGGGAAAATATCTGTTCGGAAGACGATTTGAGATCTAGAATTTTCGGAGCATTTGTTGTAAAATTTCTTGCTTGCCTGCCTCTCCTAGGATTTTCGAACATCTACAAAATGGTATAATTACCCATTTTTAGCGGATTTTGACCCTAAAAAAGGCCACCTAGAATTTTCGGGAGCCTTTTCCTGGCTGAAATTTTCGAGAAGGTAAGTTTTTATCCCTATAATTTTCGGATCACTAGACTTTCAGCTAGGAAATCCGAACAGATGAAAAGTTTTTAGGGGATAAAAATATGCCTATATCTACCGTTTAAATACTAAAATACGTTCAACAATGCTATGTTAAGTGGTTTTGAACTACATCCTCGTTGGGTGCCCCTGACTAAAATTCAAACTACAAAACTATCGATCCTACAAAGATTTTACTTTCATGGTGCATTAGAGCAGCTGAAAACTAATTTTTATACAAATTTTCGCTTCAAAAGGGTTCTTGGTTTTGTGCTAGAGTACGCTTGAATTTTTCAGCTACTGCGGACGTCGCATTTACATGACGGCCTAGAGAGCTGTCATGTACAGATGTAGGTTAAAAAGTGACGTATTCCGGGGAATTTTCCTATCTAAACAGTTCATGTATTAGAAAAAGTATTACTTTAATGTTCATGAGTTCCTCGAGCAATAAATTCATGCTTTTGTACCAGATGTTTTTGTTGGTTTCCGTCCGCCGTGTTGGTGCTCATCCAGGTGGGCACCAGCATTATCTATAAATTTGGGTAAAACATTTCTTCGGATATCTGGTATACGAAATATTCTTCTGGCCTGAATCTTGGCGAGGGTCTTTGTGTATTTACCTCCTTTTATTTCCCAGATTCCTTACTTTATCTATGGAAGGATTTTGATTTTGATTTTGATCTATTTTGAATGGCGTGACACTGAAAACCAGCAATTCTGAAATTGCTACTGAACTTCGGCCTTGTTTTATTATTCGAAAACTAAGACCCCATTTACACTGTAAGTCAGTAAACATCACACCAAAAAACTTTGAAAGTTAGTATAATCAAGTGAACTCGCTCGCCTAGCACCGGCAATGCTGGATGGAGGGCTTCGCCGCGGGCTCGCCCGATCGCGTGACAACTGTCGTGACCTATCGTCGGAATCGTCGAACACGAGAAAGTCACATGTCACAAATGTCACCAACGTCACCCTGAGGCAAACATGGCGCCGATCGAGCTGGCCAAAGTTGTTTTTTGCCTGCAGTTATTGTGGTTTGCTAGCATAGACTGCAAACACGATCATCCCATTCCGACGTATTTCGGTCGAGTGCATCCTAACGGAACTATTGTGGACGCTAGAAATCCAGAAAACAGGCTTAAACTAAACTTTCCTCCCAAACCAACGTGTCTGGACCCGGGCGCTGTGTTGAAGGTGTCTCCTTCTTCCAACATAGACAATGGCGCAGAAGTCACAGTTATGTGGTCTGGGGTGTCATCACCAAGTGCCAAGGATGTTGTGATTCTGTATTGCCCTCCAGACGCCGAGCCAGATCACTATCTGGATTTTATTTACGTCAGTAGTATCTCCTCTTACACGAAAGGTTATGGCGAATTTGCAGTTCGACTTTGGAATCTAAGAAAGGAATGCCAGTTTGGATATTACAGAAACGACAATTATACTCTCGTTGTGGTTAAAAGTGAAGTTTTAACTTTTAAAGGAGGGGCAGAGATTCCCCTTCAAGGACATTTGGCGCTGACAGGGAATCCCACGGAAATGAGGGTTATGTGGGTTTCCGGTTCAAGTAAGTTCATACCCCGTGGGATATATTGGAGAGTCCCCTATCCTTATTCTCGTGTTAAAAGAATCAGTGGTGCAAACATACTGTAGCCTGCATAATAGGCACTTTATGAGCCCAGTACGGTGAACGTGGCATTTTGTGCGAAGCACAAATTTTTCTCCTCCCCTCGTCTCGCTCTTCGCACTCGTTTCGCACTTTGCGCAAAAATGCCGCATTCGCCTCGCTTGGCTCATAAAGCACCTGTTATGCAGGCTATACATACCATTGGGAAATGTATTTCTTTATCTTCCATTCAACAACTTGCCACCAAGAATCAGGTTTTTTTTTTCTGCGTTGAGCAACTACAGAATACAGTAAGATCTAAACAGAAGTTGGCTCGTTGGCTCACTAGTCCTGAACAAGTGTTTAAAAAATGAGGAAGATAAGTCTGAGATAGCAAGTATGGTACATATAAGTGTAAAAGAACAAGGAAAGGTATATATCGCAGTGGCTTGGTGGGTTGTCATTTGAGGTTCGAGGCTTAAAGAAGGAGAAAGGTATATGTTTCACTGGCCTGGCAACTTTTCAGCTGGGATTGCTGAGCTGCCAAACAACCCCAACGAATGTAACTTTATTTTTCTTACCGTAGAAAATTAACCCTGCATTCTGCTCTTGTGCTTTTTTTCTCTTTTCAGAGGACACTCCCATTGTTCATTATGGCACAGACCCATCTGTGATGTCTGTCGTCAAAGGAAACATCAGCAAAACATACACTGCAGATGATATGTGTGCAGCGCCAGCTAATAGTGCACAGTTTGTGGATCCTGGTTTCATCCATGATGTTTTGTTAACAAACTTAGAGCCGGGAACACGATATTATTATTCCTATGGGTCAGAAAAGGTACGTGTAGGGTTTTTAGAACTTATATATGGCTATTTCAATAACTTATTTATCAAAGTAAACCCGTAGGTAACCCATGAATAATTGTGTAGAAGGTCCTCTTGACCCCTCCCACATCTTTGACCTCAGAACTTTTGCGCCACTGTATCTCAACCACAAACCAAAAATACACCAAACAACCAGCCAAATAACTACCTGCTAGGCAGGCTACTACTAGTGTCGAGAAGCAACTGACTTTTTCGTGCCACCTTTTATGATGAAAACTACTAATAGAAGGTAATGGTTGTACATTTTAATGCCTTGGTAAATTTCCAAGCTTAATATGATTATACCAGCTATGAGTGCAAAGTTTGTGATTCACTTTAAGAGAGAAGATTACCAAGAGCTATAATTCATAATTATTGATATTATAATATGGGTATATAATTGCAGAATATAGCAGGTGGATGAAGAGGATGCTGTCAGGGGAGGGTCGAGTTCGTTATCAGGACTAATTTGTGAAATTATTAATTCAGTTGGTCGGGGAAATGCTATGGCAACCATGTCAAAACAAGAGAAAGTCCTTTGTGTTTCTTAAAATCAAGTTATGAATGTCTCTCATTTCAGTCAATGAGTCCTGTTCACCATTTCAACACCTCACCACCAGTAGGCTCAGAGGATAAGTTTACAGCCTTGGTATATGGAGATATGGGTGTTTCACCTGTACCACGGGCTTATAAAACAGCTGAATATGCAACAAGGGAAGCACTAAGTGGAAATGCAGCATTTGTCTTTCACAATGGTGACATATCTTATGCTCGAGGATATGTAAGTGAATTTAACTGGTTTTTTTTTATCCCCCAAGGTTGTGATTCCTGGAAAATTAATAATATTGTTTTGTTGTTGTTGTTCTTATTGCTATTATTATTATCATCATTGTTGTTATTATTATTATTAAAAAGGTTTGAACTCCATGAGTCCTTTTTACTTCCACAGTCAAATTATTATAAGACATGTACCATGTGATGCAAGACTAACTTTGAGACGGTGGGTCCTTTTTACAGTATTCCCATAGCATAACCTCTCAAATGAGACTTCTTGGGCAGTGCTTTCACATGATGCTATTGTTAGGTTTTTGTTACTTGAGGGACTCCTGAGAATGAAGTGATTACAGAGTCACTGCCCTGTCCGATTTAACATACTCATGGTCTCATGAAATAGAGAGGAGCTTGCTTTAGGGTTGATTTAATAGCAAGGGAAAATTAAACTACCAAGAGTTGTGAGAGAAGTAAACACCAGTGCAACCAAACTGATTAGAAAATGCATCCGAATGGAAATTTTATTTCTAGATAGCTTGTAATTAAAACTGATTTGATGAACTGTAATCCCCTGTGATTCTTGCTTATAATCCTGCACTTGATCACTAAAACACTTGTTATATTTCCTCAGGTAGAATCTTTCCATCTAGTCTAATGGTATATATTTAGTAGTAATTGGCAATATAAAATGTGCATAAGTGGAGTAAATGTTAATTTTTTCACAGAGTACTGTCTCTTTTACCCTTTGAGGTCATTTCCTCCTTATAATTCTGTATGCATTGCAGGCCTACATTTGGGAACAATGGCATGCAGTTATTGAACCATATGCCACCATTTTACCTTATATGGTGGGCATAGGGAACCATGAGCAGGATCACATGTCAGGAGGGTCCAAGGACCCCAGTGGGGCCCCAGGAGAAGGCTTCCATCCTTGGTGGGCCCCAGGTTATGGCACAGATTCTGGTGGAGAGTGTGGCGTACCGATGTATTACCGTTTTCATATGCCTGACAATGGAAATGCAGTTTGGTGGTGAGAAGATCATTAAAATTTAATGTTAAACAATTATGGTCCAGATAAGAAGGAAAGTAAGAGTGACAAGACCTCACTATTGTCTGTACTACACAGTCTCCTGATTGGTTTAAACAGCATTTTGTTTGAAAACCTCACAAAGCAACATCCAGATTAATCCTTAGTTTTCCATACGACTTCCTTATGACAAAATCTTGTCTGACTCCAAATAACAGAGAAATCTTATGTGAATTTCATAGAACATAAACTTTTCTCCTCTCTTGTTTGCAACTCTTATGATTGGTTAAAATCTTTAAACACAAGGAAATGCCCTTTCAAAGTGGATTTTAATACATTATATTTCATAAAGTGCCTTTCAGTAGTTTCATATATTCTTTGTGTAAAAATAAAAACGTTTCTATTTGAGGAAAGCATATTGCCTCATAACAAAAGAAATTGCCTCCTGCATTATCCAGACCATTCCTTAACATTCTTTGTTTGTGGTGAAGAAAGAGCACTTGTCTTCTCTATCTAGTAACGGGCACTTCACTCAAATATTATTTGAATCAAAATGGTACAAAAAATAACATAGCAGTCCATCACGATTGTCCCGCGCTTGAGTGATTAAAGAAGGAAGAAGGGATATAATGTATCTCTTCAGGTGGGCAAGTGAAAAAAGGCTGGTGTAGACCATTTTCTTCTCTGCTTGTTCACTACCTGCTGTCTCACTGTGACAGCTGCTTGCCTTCTAGCCTAAGCCATCGAAAGAACTACACTTCTGGTCTCTGAAACAGCACCAAGAATCCTTGTTCTGAGCCTCCAACATTGTTTTGTACCAGGATTTGAGTACCCACCATGAATGGCATGTTAAAAAGATATTATCAATGTGCCAATCAGGTTGAAGGGAAATTTGAAAGGCATAAATTTCCAGTAATCCGTTGAATCCACTGGGGCCTAGAACAGGGATATCAGTGCTGCTTTGCAGACGTTACTATTCGGGGATAGATTATGTTTGTGATGCAGGCTACTTGCCTTCATAACTGACTGAAGAAGGAGTGCTAGCAGTCTACAATACTCGTAAAAAATCTTGAAACACTTGTGCGTTTCCCCTTCCCGAATGTTGATTTGGGCATTACAGTCGTCTCAGTGCTCCAAAATACGCGTAATCCACTCAACATTGGGGATGGAGAGGGGCACATTTGAGTGAGAACAAAGGTCTGAAGAGTGAATGTAAGGAATTTTCGAGAAAATTCAAGAGAAACGGTTTCTGTAATGCAGGCTGTATGCTTTATTTACTCTATCATGTATTTGATGCCAATAGGTACAGCTTTGATTATGCCAGTGTGCATTTCATCATGATGAGTACAGAACATAACTTTACTCAAGGCTCTCCACAGTATGACTGGATGGAACAAGACCTGAAGAATGTCAACCGCTCCCTCACCCCCTGGGTGGTCATGGCAGGTCACAGAGCAATGTACACAAGCCAGATGATCGAAAGTAAGGATTTACTTGAAAGAGCACCAAGCTCTTATTTACTTTCTTGTCTTTTGGAGCAGTGGGTCTTATTTGGGGCGTGGTGCTTAATTAAAACTGCCTATTTACAAATGCTTGATAATCTCTTCTCTGTATTATTATTATTATTATTATTATTATTATTATTATTATTATTATTATTATTAAATTATTATTATTATTATTATTATTATTATTATTAAATTCTGAATTCTGTCGTGGTCCAGTTCACTACAAACCTACAACATTAATCAAAAACACATCATTTTCCGGTAGCCAGCTTAGCAGGCTCTTGGAAGTAATGGACGCAAGGAAGAACAGAGCGTGCGAGGAAGACTCGCGTATCTCCGTCGGGCGTCCCTTTTTTTTTTGCATATTACGTTCAAGCACCTGCTCCGCTGGTTATTTTTCCTGCAACAGACTCAGGGTTCGTATAGGTCATGGAAAACCTGGAAGGTCCTTAAAGTTTTGTTTGGTAGATTAGTTACTGCAGGTGACAAAGCAAGGATAACGTAAGATAAAGAGGAGTAATTAAACAGCGCAAACGGCACGCATTTTGGTGGATACCAGAGTTTGTTTCTGTTGAACTGTTCAAGGTAAAAAAAATATGCTAAAACAAGTAAAGTTTTGAAAATTTCGAAAATGACAGCCAAACCTAAAGTCATGGAAAACTAAAGAACTCAAAAGAGTACGAACCCTGACTCAGTTAGGGCTTTCGGTACACGTTCTTACTTTGATTGGCTAACGATGGAACAAAGTCTGCTCCTTTGCTTCAAATGTGTCTTGTACTGGTTGACTGATATTGGTCCGGTGTACCTATATGGTTGTTAGTAACAAGTATGTAACAGGTTCCTCTCCTCCCATTTCAGGCGACTACATCATCTCGCTTGGAATGCAAAAGGCGTTCGAGTCGTTGCTTCTTAAATACAAAGTTGACTTGGCCTTCTGGGCGCATTACCACAGCTACGAGCGTACATGCCCTGTGCGGTTGGGCCAGTGCACCCCTGGTGCTCCTGTGCACATCGTCGTGGGCACAGCTGGCAAGAGTTTGGATCTGGAAGATTATTTTCCTATGAGCTGGTCTTTATATCACGAGAATAATTATGGGTATGGAAGATTAACTCAAGCTAACCGCTCGGCACTTCATTGGGAGTGGGTTGAAAACACAAGCGGCGTCGTTAAAGACCAAGTCTGGTTGACTAAATAGGCTTTAATAAAAGCCTTCGTGTGAGGATTTTCTTTCTATCACTCTCTCCCATTTTCGCACCCCTCCCACCCCCCACCCCTCCCTCCCTCTCCACTTAGGAAATGCTTCCCTGTTAGCAGAGGTCTCTCACGGCGAAAGAAAAATGATTAGAAAGAGAGAGACCTCTCCCGGCCCCCGATGCGTTTTCTATCGTGTACGGCGTTTACTTAACAACCAGTAACGTTTTAGACACGTAGGACACAACTTACAAAACCGGTTTGCGCAATAACTACTGTGGGCTCAGAAATCCCCAGCGTGCTGTCTAAACAGGGCACGCGCATTCCACATTAAACGAAACTGGTGTTCTCTAGTCGTCGGCTAAATGAAAGCGTCGGAGGTCGGCAGCAGAGGTCTCTCTCTTTCCTCTCCTTTTTCTCCTCCTCCCGTGAAAGACCTCTGCCTGCAGGAAAAGGGAAAACCCGTGCTCAGTCTAATCTTTTCTCGATGATTGTTCTTTAGCAACTGTTATTTTTCTAGAGAAAATGAATGGATTAGACGGACGTTTTGTAAAATATTTTGGTGTGAAGTAAATAAATAAATCACGTGTAAAGAAAGAAATTATGGTTAAGAGTAGCACAACTACATTGTGGTTAATCGCCAACGTCTCCTGATGGAATTGGGATTTGGAAATGTTGGTTTTTGAGGAGAGGGAACGGGAAAACCGGGCTACTCAGGAAGAAATCTCTTGGGACAAGGATACTGAAGTACCAACAGCAAACTCAACCCATAAATGGCGTTTCACGCGGTTAAAGGCCGAGAGGAATTTGCAAAAGCTAAGCAAAGTACTTCGAAGCTAAGGTTGTTTCTTTCAGTGTGCTGCACATGCAGAGTTGTTGTTTTGCTTAACAAACGTATAACTATTTTGACGACCTCGTTGCGGTCGTCGTCGTCGATGCTAAAGCTCCCTTTTGTCTCAGGAGCGCCACGGGACGCGAGGAGACAAAATCGGCTGCAAGGTAAACAACTTAAACTGGAGCAAAAATCAAAACGTAAAGCAGATCCTTGTTATTTATTTATTTATTTATTTATTTCGCTACTCATTTCTTTCTTTCGGTAGTTTGAGATTGCAGAACATAACTAGTACCTGGAAGATCTCAGCATTGTGCCAAAACTTAACCCACAAAATCGTAATCCTAATTTCCGTGTCTTAAAAATTTTCCATCAAGGGTTAAATGGATATAATTCCGCACCAAAAAAGAAGAAAATTGGAAATATTAATTACAAAAAGAACTTGTAGAAATTGAATGTTTGTGTTTATTCATCATCTGAATTGAAGCCTTCTCGGATACACAGCAAAATACGTTGAATATTACACAAACCACCGCATTTCAAAAGGTTGGGCAGCAAGGTTTCGATACGTGGAGGCACCGCCTCCTGGCCGAAAAGGTATCCCTTTCGTATGCCTTCTAGTTAAAAATGGTACCCCTTAAGCATAACTAGTTGAGAAATTTACATCCCTTTCAGCTGCCGTAATGCATCAGTCAATTCCACCTGCGCCCAGGCCCACCCCCCCCCCGGGCTGACCCCAGGGAATTAGCATTTTTTTTGCCTTGGATGGCAAATTCCCGGGGGTGGGGACCCTTGAGCTGGCAATTCCCCCGGGGTGGGGAAGAAAAAAGAGGGCAAATGCCCCGTCCTCCCTCAACAGTGCAACATTTTTTATTGATCGCAGAGTCCAATAGTGCCATTTTAAAGTGCGATTTTTTGTTTCAATTAAAGTCTTCCTTTGTAATAGCGCTAGGATTCTAATTAAGATTTCAGGCCGCGACGACATGCACTAGTTTATGGTTTTAGTATTGATATAAAATTATTGACATTAAAATTAATAGAGCGCTGTAAAGTTATATGTTATTTTTGCTTTACATAGGATCAGCTCAATTAATTAGAAGACAGGTTAAAATTGATCAGTTCTGAATTTGCTTTTCATTTCGATAGAATATTTTCAATAATCGTTTAACAGCTGTCCGTATTGATGTTTGTTACAGTCTATCATGATGCCTGTATTGAGAATCTTTTATTGCGTTTAATTTTATTCACATTTCGAATAAACCTTAAGGCCCCCCCTCCGTCAAATGACTGAGTTTACTTTGAGCCCCCCTATCTTGGCAGCAACTTTATGTAATGCCCCCCTTCTAGTTTTTCAGCCCCCTCCTGATAATTATTGCACAGTCCCTTAACGGAGGGTTTTTTGCGTTACCGGTTTGAGGGGCTTACACATGGAGGGGCTTATTTTCGGAATTTTATGGTACCCGAAGCCTGAAAAAGGTACTCCTTCGGGCGGAGCCTCCCTAGCTGTATACGCCATTATTGAGAGTATCCTCCCCTGTGTTGGACGCGGCTGCGATACGGGCGTGGGGCACTATATGAATCTTAACCGAAAAATCGCTAAAAAATACCTGCCAAATTTTCCTACCAAAAAAATCCTTCGATCATCTCCGTCACTTTGAATCTGGAGTACCCTCACCTTCCTTGGATTCCACTCCTGTCTCATCGACACCTGTAGATGAATATGAAAGGGCAAACTGATCCTTACGGCAAGGCGATGAACAAGTAAACAAAAGAATAAAACAAAACAATATAAATTTAAACAAATTGACCAATATTTCGGTTTGAAAACAACCCTACTTCAAGGGCTAAAAGAAAAATATGGAAATAAAACTAAAAGTTCGTTACAAATAAGATTTGAAAAAGTGACAATAAAAACAATGGATTGTTATTGTTGTTGGTTTTCACATGACTTCACTACAAAACTATCGATCCTACCGAGATTTCGCATTCATGGTGTATTAGAGCAGCTGAAAACTAATTTTCAAACAAATTTTCGCTCTAAAAGTTTTTCTACAAAAGCGTGAATTTATTCTTCGAGAAACTTATAAACATTAAAGTAATACTTTTTCTAATACAGGAACTGTTTAGATAACAAACTATCCTGAAATAAGTCATTGTTTTTTAACCTACATGACAGCTCACGCAAAAGCTTAGAAATTCAAGTGTACTCTATCACAAAACCAAGAACTGTACCCTTTTGACATAGTTATTAGAGGAGACTGGTTATGAAAAGCGGCAAACATCAATGATAAAAGCAACAGTGCTGCAGTTTATGTTCAAAGCACCGTGAAAGTGCACAATCCTTTGTTTTCTGTTGGCAAATTGTTACGGAATAAATTAATGCAACGTTTTTATTGGTCAATACAATCAAAATGATAGGAATTCTTTTGAACGATGTGCACTTTCAGGTCCACAAAAACATATAACAAAGGAGTCTGACGGGTTTCATAACCATTCCACTCAATTAACTATGCTTTTGAAACGAAAATTTGTATGAAAATTAGTTTTAAGCTGCTCTAATGCATCGTGAAAGTAAAATCTCGGTAGGATCGATAGTTTTTTAGTTTGAATTTTAGTGACGTTATGTGAGGGGAAAAAAGAGTCACATTGTGGCCATGTGTCAGGTTACACAATGGTTAAAGTGCGCAAATTCTGCTGATAGTCGTAGGGAAACATGGCATCTTGGTGGGCTGTTGTGGTTTCGTGTTTGCTTCTTGGCTTATTTAGCTCAGAAGCAAAGAAAGGCCATCCAGTTCTTACATATTTCAGACGAAGTAACTCTGAAGGCGTTATTTTGGATGTGCGAGACTTGAGGAATCACATCAATTTTACTCACCCTATCGTCACCAGATTTGCTCCCGCGGCCACTTTGAAAGTCAGTCCGGAACTGGTGGAAAACGGGGAGTTGGTGAATGTTTCGTGGAGTGGAATATCTCAGCCGGAAAAAAGCGACTTCATCGCGTTTTACTGCCCAATTGATGTTGAAGCAAGCCGGTATTTGGACTATTTCTATGTCACTGTCTCATCGAATTATACATCTGGGTACGGATGGAATCAGGTTAATGTTTACAACATGAGGACGAGCTGTGAGTTCCGATACTATCAGAAGAACTATATTCATGTTGCGACGAGCAACCTGCTGAAATTTAAGGGAGGCGTTTACGCCCCTTTGCAAGGACACATTGCTCTCACAGGCGATCCAACACAAATGAGAGTTATGTGGCTGTCTGGAACAGGTAAGGTTTTCAACGGTACAAAATTGTTTCCACTTTAATTATGCAACCTCTGACAAAACCGGTAGATCAAGTTGCGAAAATTTCCTCGCCGTTTTCTTGTCTCGTGACTAGACTATCAGGTTATCGGATGGGGTGATGTTTTTTCGTTGTCGTTAGCGTGACATTTTGTTTCTCTTCATGGTTGTAAGTTGTCACGTGTTACAGAAATTGTTTATCCACCAAAGCGCACGATCTCGAACAAAAAATCATTAAAACTGACATCTTGCTGAATCCATGAATTGATATTCGAACCTAATTAAACGAAAAGTTGCGCATTTACAAGAGAAACGAAAGCAAGCCTTAAGGCAAATTGCATAGCCTGTGTATAGGCTACAAATTGCAAAGACATGTTTGGGATTTATGGAGTCCAGAAGCGGCTTAATTAGTTAAGTAAGATGGGCTTTTTCTGCCAAAGCTTTATTCTTTCTTCTCAAACGAGGCCTTGTGGATCTCTTTTCTGAACTTCGTTGGAGGAGAGAAAAGAAAGAAAACCTCGCAAGTACTCATTGAAAAGGCATTTTAAGACAGACGTGTCTTAACCACTCAAAAGCGCGAACAATACTTTTTCACGTGAAAAATAGTAGTTTCGTCTAATCAGAAGGCACTAACACTGTTTTCTTAATGCATGACTTCGTTGTCCATTTCCCCTCCTTTCGGTATTTTCGTCGCCTTTCCTTATTTTATCAGTCACACACACTGAGATAAAAGAAAAAAGGATTTTCCTTGTAGATCGGAAAATGCAGTGAAATAGACAGTGTCACAGAAGAGGACGTTGTCATGACAAAGCCCATCACGCTCTCTTGGTTGTAAAACAGTACTTTATGGAAAGTCCTTTGTACGGTATGTGCGAGGGCATATAAAAGTAGTGGCCTGGTATCTACGTACGTACTCTGATTCTTTCTGCTAAATTTATTAGACGTTCTTACGGTACATAATGTTTATCGATTTCAGATTCTAAAATTCACGTACCTCTGGCATAAAGGCCTCCTTCCAAAGCTGTTCTCAAACTATTTTCAATATGCCAATAATGTCCACAAAAAAAGTGTAATGTCCGTAAAAAAAGTGCGAACTAATACGGGGAAACAAACAATCGGATATGCTGCATGTACCGTCTGGGACAAAATTCCCTTAACTCTTAAGGAACTAAACACGTACCAATTCCAAAAACATTTGAAACCATATTTGTTGTCAGAACAACATAGTTAACATAACTTAAGGATATACTCTTTCTTTCTTATCTTAATACATTGTATTTTAAAACTGCTTCTTTGGAAATAAATTCTATCTCAATTCTCTAAAACTTTAAATTCTGGAGAACTGGCTAGAAAATCTTAGGATTATTTCAGCTCCAGGCCTTATTAAGTACAAATAAATAAATATATATTTTTTCTCTCTTTAATGTATATAATTAAGTACAAGGCGAATAAAGGTATTGTTGTTGTTGTTGTTCGTTGCGCCAACGTTGCGCCACTCGTTTGATTTGTGACATAAGTCGTTGGTAAATACTCCTCTGTATAGTTACTGGGTAACTACTAAACCCCGAATATTTTCCTTGGTTGATGCTTACCCTACCGGCTTCCAAGTAACGAAGCTTATGATTATGCCTTTAGCGGGTTTCTTTCCCTAATTATTTTCTTTCTCTTAATTTAGATGATATTCCGGTTGTGAGCTATGGAAAAGACCCGTCTTTGCGTCTCACAGCCAAAGGAACCTCAAAGACGTACACCAAGACGGAAATGTGTGGACCGCCTGCATCGCTAAATGGCTTCTCAAATCCTGGCTACATTCACGATGTTCTACTGACAAATCTCACTCCGTCTTCAGATTATTTTTACTCCTACGGATCTTCTAAGGTTCGTGAGTCAAAATTTAATCGACCGAATTAGTTCGACTGTTTTGAGTGTAAATCGACAAATTGTTGAGCAGAACGCTCATATGGTCTAATCAGTATGTTCTTATTTGTTCCTCAGATGATGAGTGCTGTGCGCAAGTTTCGAAGCCAGCCAATCACAGGCCCCGATGAATCGTTTAGTTTTGTCGTTTACGGTGATATGGGAGTGACCGCTGACCCCGGTTCGCATGATACTGCAAAGTACATGATTGAAGAAGCCGCGAAAGGCCGCTCATTAGTTTTCCATGTCGGAGATATCTCTTACGCACGAGGATATGTAAGAAAAAGCTTCTAAGGGACGGACCATTAGAAAACTTATGGGGGGTGGGCGAAGCTCAAAAAAAATTTCGGTTTAATTCAAAAAAATTCTTGAACGCCAATTAACCCTAAGAAATATTCATGCAAGGGCCTGAAAAAAATTCATACAAGGAATTTGATAACGAAAAAAAATTCCTGCGGCTCGAAAATTCCCCCCCCCCCCCCCCCATAACTTTTCTAATGGTCCGTCCCTAAACACTCTAGACATGCTATTATTTTTGTCTAGGTTCACCCGCCTTAAAACGGACAGGACGGCGGATCTGCAGTCATTTCAGGGCACATAAACGGAAGAATATATCTTGTTGCTTGCCGTTTATACCAAAAGAAAGTTTGGGATTTCATTAGCACATTTTATAAGAGTAAAAACAAGCACTAATTTTAGCATAAAAAACATCACCTGCGGAAAATGCTTTTCAACCGCTGTTGTCGTATTTCAACGAATTCACCCCTTGAATTAACAAGCAGGTTAACTTTCATTTCTTTCATATTTTAAGTCTCTCCTGTTTTTCATTTAGGCTTACATCTGGGATCAATGGCACGCACTCATCGAGCCGTTCGCAACAATAATGCCATATATGGTGGGCATAGGCAATCACGAGCAAGACCATAATTCAGGAGGCTCCAAGGACCCCAGTGGCGCCCCAGGTGAGGGCTGGCACCCCTGGTGGGGCAACTTTGGTGATGACTCAGGGGGAGAGTGTGGGGTACCCATGTACTATCGATTCCACATGCCTGACAATGGAAATGCTGTGTGGTGGTGAGTTTGTGTTATTGGTCATTAATGAACGATTACCGGGCTCCTGACAGGATGATTACTCGCTATATTTTTATGATATATTTTAATTTATAACCATGGCTCCTCAGGATTTTTTGCCATCAGCAGACTCACTTGTTTGAAGCATGTTTGAAGTCATTGACGCATTAAAATGGCGTTGTAAGGCATAGCAAGCTCTCCATTTCTAGTAAGCGAAGCGAGCCGTGAGGGAACGCGCGATCAGGCTCCTCGCACACTCGCGTCTCCTTTAGCGTGCTGCTCTCGCGTGACTTCTCGCGACTCTTCCCAATGGATAATTTGCTCGCAGGCTATGTAAGGCAGGAATGGACACCCTGCATTCGGCCAATGAGCTTCCAGAATTTCACACAGAACACGAATATTAACTGTAGTTAACTACTGTATTCCGTGAAGTAATAATACTATACGATCTTGCTAACTATCAAGTATTTTTTAGGTACAGTTACGATTATGGCAGCGTACACTTCATTATGATGAGCTCAGAGCATGATTTCAGAGAGGGTTCGAGGCAATACAAGTGGCTAGAAAATGACTTGAAAAATGTCGATCGAAAGAAAACGCCTTGGGTTGTGCTCGGCGGACACCGGCCGATGTATACCAGCCAGGAAGTATTAAGTAATAACAATAGTTAAAATTTACAACGAGAGATTAGTTATCACCAACTTTTAAGACAACTTAAATACTTTTAAATGGCGCGCAAGAGTTCTTAATTCAACATTTATTTGGCTTATGTCTTTTTGGCTATAAAACACGATTAGCTTGTGGACAAATGTTCTTTCGTGGTACGTCTGTCGATATGACGAGGTCAGTCTAGTCATCTTGGTACTGGCGAATCCTGCTTTTACGCTGGCTCGTCCCCAGTCCCTCACGATCGCGTATCTAAAGATATTTTATTTACTAAACCTCTTAAGCTACGGTAAAACAGGCCGCAAAACATACAACTTGTTTTTCAACATTTCTGCAAAGCGGTTGAAAAGCTATGTTGCGCGCCTTTTTACCAACCACGTTTAAACCTGTCTAGCAACAAACAAGGTTATAGCCTGCGTCGCAGACATTCTTAACCTTCTGTTTATAGCCTATACCAATGGTTTACGCGATACGTGGGCTGGCTACAACGCAGGCTAAACAGGTGGATGCAAGTTGCGTGAATACCGACTCCTGACTGGATAAAATTACGCGGGAGTCACGCCATAAATGGATTTACGTCACTTGCTTCAAAATAAGTTTGCCCCATGGGCTAGTATAACGTGTAGCACACGTACAGATTTTGCCGCGAAAAGAAGAACTACTCTCTTCTTTCTGCAACAATTTTTCGCAACCTGCAATGACCTGATTTGTTGCAAGGCAGGTTGAACGTGGGTGGTAAAACGCGCAATATCGCTATTCAATTCGTTTTCCAGCTATGTCGCACTGAAACAAGTTGCACGTTTCTGTTATCCGTTTTTCCGTACCCTTAAACTTATGTTTTGTTTTTCCGAGGTAGGTCCCTTGATGATATTCTAGAGAACTGTTGTTTCTTTAAAATGACATTTTTTTCTTATTGACGTACGTGTATGCGCATAATTTATGAAAAGTAAGCCGAAAGGCGCAAATTGTCTTAAGACTTTCACTTGGAAAGCAAAACATATCAAGTTAAAAAGGTCTATTATCATTATAGACGAGATCGAGAGTAGGCGCCAAGGAAGATACGAGGAGGTGGGGGGGAGATTAGACGGAACGACTCTCCCATCTCTGCTTGCTACTGCTCTGTGGTTCGCTCCAATGATCCCCCACTCGCGCTTCGCGCTCGTTCCCAGCTCGTCTCCCTGCTGAGCCTAAGAAGGAGCCATTATGGCTCTTGGCCTAAGAAAAGCCCACGGAGGAGGCAGTTGGCTACGTAGCTGGTATATCAAGCCAATCTGGTGCCGAAAGATTCTTTAGCAGTGTGCGTGGACAAAGTTAAAGCCTTTCCCGTCGTTTTCGAATGTAACCCGTTGCCCTGATGGGCTCCTGCCATTAAAGGAGCTGTGTCACGAAATTCAGCCAAATTAGAAAATTACAAAATGCCTGTTAAATTAAGAGAAACATAAAAATAACCGCTTAAAACTTAAAAGGAAGGTTAAAATAACATAACAGAAACAACAGATGCCACGGATGGGCAAAACTGAAGAAGATTGAAACGGATTGAAATTAGGATTTTTGAATGAAAACTGTTCAGCCTAACAGTTTTTCAAAGTTGATCCCTAATGCTTGCAACTTCAAAAATAATGCTCAGGAGACATATTTGTGTGCCTCGGATCTCTGATTTTGTCATCTACGTGTAATTTCTTTGCTTACTTTAAGTTCCATAGCGATTGAGGGCGAGTAATTCGCAAAATTAAACAAAATGAACTGGACTGCCGTGACACAGGCCCTTTAATGAGTACTGTGTTTCTAAGTTATGCAAACTAACGTACTGTTCTGTGGTGCTGTTTATTGAGCTGTACTTGGTGGCCCTTGTTTCTTTAATTTATCTTATATTGGAAATGATATGGATGCTTTTTAAATTCTGGACACTCAGGGGAGCGAAAAGATTAACTTGTAAACTTATTTTACTCCCTGTTTAGGTGATTACATCGTGTCCATAGGCATGCAGTACTATTTGGAGGAGCTTTTTCACAAGTACAAAGTAGATTTAGCCTTTTGGGGACACTACCACAGCTACGAAAGGACATGTGCAGTTTATAAGCAGACATGTCAAAGTGAAGGAATGGGCACCACACACATCGTAGTGGGATCGGCAGGATTTGCACTGGACCAAGAGGACTATTACAAAGTGGAGTGGTCTCGCTTTCACGAGAACGATTATGGATATGGCAGAGTACTGGTAGCAAATAGGTCAGCACTTTATTACGAGTGGGTTCGAAATAAGGATAAGGTCGTTAGGGATAAAGTTTGGTTGATAAAATCAGATTCGTAGAAAGAAGTAGAAGAAGAGAAACGATGATCTCAAACGATGAAAGTGTTAGTATACACAAAGAATTTATCCAAGATTTTGAATAGCTATTATGGTAACGGCTTTACTGAAATATCAATCACTGATTAAAGATGAGCGACATTTATACATGGTAAAATGCATTCTAGACTTATTTGGTTAGAGTTGTAAGTTGCCTCTCTAGGTGGCGCCCAAGTGAATAAAAAGACAATTTTCAATCTTGATAGCTGAATGTCGTTTTGTTGTGTGAGTATATGAACTGCTAATTCTCGTAAACGATTACCCGCGCTACGTATCGTAAGCGACCCCCAACACTTGTGGTGATGGTCTTAAACTTTTCCATTGCCTTTAACCTCTTGTAAGCGACCACTTTGTCGCTGATCTGTTCCCGGCTCCGAGATGGTCGGGTCCTTAAAACTGAGAAAGCGCGAACATGAAAAATAAAACGGAAGGAGACTGGGGAGAGGAAGGGCGGCTTTAGCTTTTTCCTGTCCGCACCAACTCCCTTTTCCCAGATCACGCGCTCATATTTTCTCGGGCCTTTCACCTAAGCCTGAGCGCCTGGTACAGGCTACCTTGTCGAATGGTCTGATCTCTTTGATTTACTCGAGTGCACTACCCTAGCCTGCTCAGAGTATCAAATACATAGTGGAACTACACATATCGTATACATACATGCAATAAATGCTCTTCCAAAAAATAGATGTGTCTAAATCTCTTCTTGGAAATTACCCTTTGTGGCTCAATTATCGTTAACGACTACCTGCCTTAAGCGACCACTGAATTGTAGTATTTGGGTAATCTCTTACGGGAGGACCGACTGTATAACTGTATCAGAATCTGTGCAGATTTGCAGGGGACGCGTTTGAGTTCCCGGCCCTTTTCTCCCCACGACGCCCTTGACTTTTGTTCAGAGGTTGGGAGTGCTTCAGGTGGCCATTAACCCTACCACTGTTACTTTAGATAGGTGTCCACTAAGGTTCCTTACCATAATATCAAAGTAGTGATACACTTCAAATTTTTGTTATAATAGAGAGGTTAAGCATCACGTTTACGTCAAACTGCAAACGCGAATTTGTACCACGTGACCTAGCTTCCCCTTTACTTGTCGTTTACTGTTCATTAGTCCACACATAAATTAGTAGTTTCAAGCAATTGTTTTGACCTATTTTTGTCTGCTCATTTTCTATTTTAAGAAATTCTCAACTTGAATCTGACGATTGCCTTTTGCCGTATACGTGAAGCTAAATCTCTCTAATAACAGTCAAACTACTTTATTTTATCAAAGATTGTGGCGATCGTTTTGGGGGGACCGTTCTTGATAAGGGTACTGTGAGCCTCTTTTTAATGCTGCTATGGGTGGTATGACAGTCTTAGTGAGAAAAATCAGTCCTTTACTACTTCTACGTGAGCGTAATGCGGTTGGCCTTGCTTAGAAGTACTCGACCAAGCTGAGAGCCGTTAAGTTGTTAGAGATAAAGTATGGTTGATAAAACCAGACGGAAGGGCAGGTGGTCTACACTTTTTCGTTGCGTGATAGTTCTTAGATCAACCCGAGATTGGTAGAAAAAGGTCACGCAAACGCTCCAGGTCATTAGAAAAAACATGGCACCGTGGTGGGCTGTCGTGGGCTTTTATTTGCTTTTTGGCATTTTTGTCACAGAATCAAAGAAAGGCCATCCAATTCCTACATTTTTCAAAAGGATCAATTCTGAAGGACTTATTCTGGATGTCCGAGATCAACTGAATCACATCAACTTTACGCGTCCCATTGTCAAGAAATTTGCGGCGGCTGCCACGCTGAAAGTTAGTCGGGACGTGGTGGAGAACGGTGCAGCGGTGACCATTTCATGGAGTGGAATACCTCAGCCAGACAAAAGCGACTTAATTGCGTTTTACTGCCCAAACGACGCTGAAGCAAGCCAGTATTTGGACTATTTCTATGTCACTGCGTCGGCGGATTATGCCTCTGGGTACGGATGGAATGAGGTCAATGTTTACAACATGAGGTCGAGCTGTGAGTTTCGATACTATCAGAAGAACTACATCCATGCTGCAACGAGCAACCTGCTGAAGTTTAAGGGAGGCGTTGACGCCCCTTTACAAGGACACATTGCTCTTACAGGCGACCCAACACAAATGAGAGTTATGTGGGTGTCTGGAACAGGTTCGTATTTGGGTTGTTACATTTGCTTTTGTCTCTAGTAGGTCAAGTAATTTTTTTTGCTTAGGAGCCGACCATTTAACTCTTGCCGGGGGGGTGATTTCTGGTCATCAAGAATTTTTTTTTCTATCAATCTGGTGGGCAGGATATTTTTTTCCCTTTTTTTCCCATAAGCTTTCTATTACATTTTCGCTGCGTGCAATTTTTTTCTTCCGTCAAGCGCTTGCAGGAAATTTTTTTTCAAAATCACCCACTCCCCCCCTCAAGAGTTAAATGGTCGGCCCCTTAGTCAGGCTTTTAATAATTAACATTCCAGGCCGGCTTTGACCTGCAATCTCCTGACTATCAGGTGATTGAAAAGGTGTTGTCTGCAGGTGTGATATTTTATCCCCTGCCAGAAATGTATGTGTAAATTTTACTACTTCTCACCCGCAACAAAGCACGGTAGATTCTACACGTACCGGTACAGATTACGTAAGCCAGCTAAACACAGAAATGAAAGGGAACTTCATTTTACTTCATTTGGTTTCATTATGAAACTCTTTTGCAATTTGCTTGCGTAATCTGTTCAAGAGGATTAGGTGGGGCCCAAAGCCCCTAAGTCAAGAGGTTTTATTGAGGTACAATCAGTTACTCCACGTCCTCCACAGTCAGCATTTCTTGTCTCCTGACGGCTGTGTCGGTTGATTGGGAGCAAAATTGTTGTTTTTCTTCTGTTAGCATGATTTTTTCAACTTCTCGGTTGATTAAAGTTGTCTCGAGTTTTTGCAGTTAATTTAACCCTTTATTCTCGAGTTACAGCCTGTGCGTAGTTGACACGCGATGACAGGGTTCGATTGCCCTTTAGTTAAAAAATATCCCGGACCTTTCTAGCCCTAACTCTCTCCTGACCATCAGGTGATCAGACATGGAAAGGTTTGTTGGGCTTCCCGCCAAAACTCTCACACGCGCAAAAACCGCTACGCCAGCTACGCAGGCTACGATTTTCGTTTTCTAAATAGTCTTTATCCCTTACTTTAGATGACACTCCAGTTGTGCGTTATGGAAAAGACCCGTCCTTTCCTCTCACAGCCAAGGGACAGGGGCACCCAACGAGGATATAGTTCAAAACCACTTAACATAGCATTGTTGAACGTAGTTTAGTATTCAAACAGTAGATATAGGCATATTTTTATTCCCTAAAAACTTTTCATCTGTTCGGATTTCCAAAAAACTTACCTTCCCGAAAACTTCAGCCAGGAAAAGGCTTCCGAAAATTCTAGGTGGCCTTTTTAGGGGTCAAAATCCCTTAAAAATGGGTAATTATACCATTTTGTAGATGTTCGAAAATCAAAGACCAAATCGTCTTCCGAACAGATATTTTCCCGAAAATTGCCGTTGGGTGCCCCTGAAGGGAATCTCAAAGACCTACACCAAGACTGATATGTGTGGACCGCCAGCATCCTTCACTGGCTTCTTTAGAAATCCTGGCTATATTCACGATGTTCTTCTAACAAATCTCACTTCATCTTCAGATTATTTTTACTCCTACGGATCTTTTAAGGTTCGTTGTTGGTTGCAAGTCCCTGTTTTAAATGCAATAAATTGAGGACTGTTAATTCATCCATTTTTAGGTGATTTTATGAGTAGTTTCCTGGCGTAGTACTGTTTACAAATCTAGGTCTATGCCGCCGGAATTCTAAGACCCCTATCTCATAGAGGACCATTTTTGCTCGAGTTAATTTTACCACGCTACGCCAGACCTTAGTACACTCTTTTTTTTAATAAGAATATATTTTATAAGAATATCGAGGCTGAAATTTGCGAAATTTTAAGAATATTTTAAGAATAAAGCCGAGGCTGAGATTTTGAAAAGGATAGATATAATTTTGTGTGTTGAAACATCTGTAAATACAATACAATTTTATGTTTTTAACTTAACCGTATAAAATTATTCCTTTCTCTAAACGGCAAAACTAGCCAACAAAACGAAAAAACCTGCATTAGCTATAGCAAAATGTTCAACGCTAATGACAGTTCGATAAACGGTACATGTAATGCATATACATATACCCCAATAAATTCTAAAACGGAAATGTCATAAGCTATAATTTAAGAATAATACAAGAATATTTTCAGCCTAAAATCGGCAGAAAAATAAGAATATTCAGCCTGGACCGGAAAAACAACATTCTTATATAAAAAAAGAGTGTACTACGACTTATGTAAGTTACATGAAATACAATGTTTCTTTTCCTTCCCTTTTGTTTTTTTTTATTCAGATTATGAGCGAGGTGCGCAAATTTCGAACTCAACCAATCACAGGCTCGGATGAATCATTCAGTTTTGTAGTCTACGGTGATATGGGGATAACCGATGTCCCCGGAGCGCATGATACAGCAAAGTACATGATTGAAGAAGCCGATAAGGGCCGCTCATTTGTTTTTCATATTGGAGATATCTCATACGCAGTTGGATTTGTAAGTAGAACACTGCAGCCGGGAGTTTAAGCAGCGACCGGAAGTGGACTTTTTGCACTCTTCGGCCTGATTTTGAGTAAATTCTCGTAAAAACTGTCTCTTTAAGAATTAAGACACTTAGCAATACAAATTTGGTAGCGTCAAGGCTATTAAAAGAGAAAAAGGCTCAGTTCCGGTTGACTTGCGTCGCTCAAAAACGTCCTGCTTAGGGACGGAACATTAGAAAAGTTTGGGGGGGGGGGGGGGGGAATTTTCGAGCCACAGGAATTTTTTTCGTTATCAAATTCCTTGTATGAATTTTTTTTTCAGGCCCTTGCATGAATATTTCTTAGGGTTAATTGGCGTGCAAGAATTTTTTTGAATTAAATTTTCCCTTGCGCGAATTTTTTTTTTGTACTTCGCCCCCCCATAAGTTTTCTAATGATCCGTCCCTTAAACAACCTAGTAATTGCTATTTTATCTTGGTACATTTGCGTTAATTACAAGGTGGGAAGAATACAGTTCCTTTCTGTGTACAATTCATACCAAAAAGCGCAGAACTTATTGCAGAGACCATAAAGTAACAGGGTTCTTATTCCTTTTACTCTTCAAACTTCATGACTTTCCAGAGCTTTTTCCATGACATTTTCCAGTTTTTTATGACCTTAGGTTTAGCTGTTACTTTCGAAAATTTTCAAAACTATCCTTGTTTTAGGGTAATTCAGTTGAAAAGACACAAACTCCAGTGTCTACCAAAATGCGTGTCATTCGCGCTGTTTAATTACTCTCCTCTATCCTACGTTGTTGTTCTTGCTTTGACATTCGCAGTAACTAATCGACGCGAAATATTTTTGAAATTTTCCATGACTTTCCAGTACCAACAATTTTAAAAATTCCATAACTTTCCAGGCCTGGAAAGTGAAATTCGTAAATTTCTTGACTTCCAGGTTTTCCATGACCTGTACGAACCCCGAGTGACAGCGAAAGAAACCGATCCAAGACCTGGCCGGTACCTTTCGCATAATAAACAGGATCTGTAGAGACTACTTCAACAGTTCAACAGTTTTTGTTTTCATCTCTGTATCTTGGTGACAGTCATGATAGAGACCTTTAGAACTGATTACGTGGTCGATTACGACGACTAGATTTGAATTTAAGTCTTTTTTTGCGTGTCTTCTCAAAAAAGGCATCCCGGAAAGCTGCAATTTACTTTTTTTTCCAGAAACGTTAACGCGGTTATTTTTATTAAATAGAGGATATTACACGGTGGCGCGAAGATATGAATTTTATTTGCGAGGGGCAAAACAATAATTTACGAACGAGCGCAGCGAGTGAGTAAAATATTGTTTTTGCCACTCAAAAATAAAATTCATATCTTCAAGCCGCCGTGTAATGTTCTTTTTATTACATAGACAGAAAGACATCGATAAAATAGTAGATTTTTATTCGCCAAAAATTAAAGTAATTGTGACGGCTCAGATTTACAGTACAGCAATAGAAGACATTGGTTACAATGATCTTGAGAAATAACACTGAGCTGAATAGGGCTCTACGATGAAGAAATATAAGCAAAACTTTGAAAAATGTGTAAGTAAAATTCAAAAGACGCAAGACGCCTACAAATTTCGAAGGAAAATTACCGAAATTACGTTATCGATAAACTCACGTGTGAGATTATGGAAAATAAACCACTGGGGTCCCGGATGTAGTTTTTATGAATTTTACGAGTGGTATATTTTCCGGTAAAACACTCGTGTCTATATAATAAAGGATGTTAAACCCTCTCTCGATTACAAAATGATAAGAATTCTAACATTTGATAACTCTTTTCCGCTACTAAATCCTTAATAGAGAGGTTAAGCATCACGTTTACGTTTTTGAAGTTGCAAGCAGCAGGTGAACAGTTTTCAAAAACCCTAATTTCAGTCCGTTTCAATCTTCTTCAGTTTCGCCCATCCGTGGCATCTGTTGTTTCTGTTCTGTTATTTTAACCTTCCTTTACTGTTTTAAGCGGTTATTTTTACGTTTCCCTTAACTTAACTGACATTTTGTAATTACCTAATTTGGCTGAATTTCGTGACACAGCTCCTTTAAATCTGCCGTTCGCCGTATACGTGTAGCTTTATAAAGAGTCTAATAGTAGAATAACGACAGCTATCACGTTTTCCCGCCAAAATGATGCTGGCTCACGCGCGCGCACTACTTAGCGTGATTGAGAAAATCCCATCCTTGTAGTCGCCCTCGTCTTAAAATTTAAAGTTCTCTATTACTTGTCCCCATTGCATTTTAGGGCAGATTTGGTTTTGCTTTCATATTACCTGTGTCTCTGTGTACAGGGTTACATCTGGGAACAGTGGCACGCACTCATCGAGCCTTACGCAACAATAATGCCATATATGGTGGGCATAGGCAATCACGAGCAAGACCATAGTTCAGGAGGCTCCAAGGACCCCAGTGGCGCCCCAGGTGAGGGCTGGCATCCCTGGTGGGGCAACTTTGGTGATGACTCAGGGGGAGAGTGTGGGGTACCCATGTACTATCGATTCCACATGCCTGACAATGGAAATGCTCTGTGGTGGTGAGGTTGTTAAACATATTTACATTAGAGTGGAAACAGGTAGTCTTTGTATTTAACAATTATTCGCCGAAGGTGAAGTTAATATTGTTGAATAATCCCCGAGACGAAGTCGAGGGGATTATTCAACAATATTAACTGAGCCTGAGGTGAAAAATTGTTTTAGTATATTCACACGAAGTGATCTCAACAGAATCAGAAAGGAAACCATTAACAGACGATTAGTTTGATTGACGGGTGAATTCATGCGTGAACACGAAGCCGTAAACAGTGGATGCGCAAATGTTAGATCTTTACAGTATCTTCAAACATGGCAAATGATAGTTTTAATCTTTTTGTATCGAGTTTTGTAAGCTTTAGCATCAACGGTTTAAAAGAAAACGCCGAAAATTTAAATTACTACCCAATTCTGAGAAGAAAAGTAGAGCTTTATTTGTTTCTGTCAACTCACCGTGAATGAGAAAGTTTTCTTTGTCGCTTCTTGCAAATGCTGTCAACAGCGGCTACGATCAAGGTGAGCGTTGTTTATCTCCAAAGTTCTTTGCCTTGTTAACTTGCTAGCACGTACAATTTTCGAAAATATTTGCCTTCCTCTTTTCTCCTTAAATTGACTTCTATTTATAGGCAAAATTGGTCTTGCGAGAAAATCCCGAAATCACAAAACAGTGACAAAGCGACCTCGTTTTGCTCTGTAGTGGTAAACATAGCTTTAAGCGTACAAAAAGTCAGCTAAAGTAAACAACTTCACAATAAATCACGCTGCTTAAACACCATGAAGTCTTTTCTTGCCTTCAAAGTCATCAGCACTTGGATATTGGTGTATTTTCAAAAAGGCTTTATGAAACTTTGGCAAAACACCCAGTTTACGACAGCGATTTTGTTCTGCTTTATATTCACCGCCTAGCGCGGTGAATATAACGTCATAGTCCGAGATAGCTAACCAATCAGATTGCTTGAATTACGAAGATCACTGAGTGTGTATATGCTAAATTATATTTCAACGATTAAAATTTAAGAACTCGAGGAAACAAAATGACTCAACTTTATCAGAATTTGACCTCTCTCCCCTCAATCAAATGGCCGAATAGAAGCTGAGACCAAAGTCTGAAAAGTCATACGTCTCCACCCCCCAAACCATGGGGCGCGCGGGGGAGAGAGACGTCTGAATTCCGAGCGTTATATTGGCGTTCGGTGACGTCACCTAGTCTTTCTCCTCTGCGCCCTCAACGGGTTAGGGGGTTGAGACATGTGACATTTCGGACTACTGTGATCACAAAATCAATTAGGCAGAATAAAGTCAAGGGTCCCAGTTTCGTTTTTGATTTCGTTATTGATGTGAAAGTTTTTTTTTATTCTATCAAATCAACAAGAACACTGCTCCCCTTTATTTTCATGATCATATTCCATTTCCAAACGTATTCATATACATATTTTTCCTCCGCTTAAATAGCGAATTGAAATTAAATGTCTTTTGAATATTATTTCTCGAAAATAGTACTGGCCATGGACTAGAGAGTTTTAATTAAGAAGTTTTAATTAACTCACGAAGAATTCCCTTACCGCTTGGATGGATTACTATCCTTGGAGGAGTTGTTAGGTTGACTTTATCAAAGCACGTTAAGAGCACTGTTTCCCGGACTGCTTAAAGCCTATTATCATGATTGGTGGCCTTTAGATCTTCAAAGGGTTACCTTTAATGTTACCGGCTACAACAATTATCGGATCTTCAGCCATACGATACTAACCATAAGATATTTTTTAGGTACAGTTACGATTATGGAATGGTGCACTTTATTATGATGAGTACAGAGCATGATTTCAGAGAGGGTTCGAGGCAATACAAGTGGCTAGAAAATGACTTGAAAAATGTCGATCGGAAGAAAACGCCTTGGGTTGTGCTCGGCGGACACCGGCCGATGTATTCCAGTCAGGAATTACTGGGTAATGACCGGTTATGACTAAGAAGGTCGCTAAGCCTGCTTTTCTGCCGTTTTTTTAGGTGTATGTTTCGTTAGTGATTAGTGAAGTAATGCATACTGCCGGGTAAAGCAGAAACGAGATCAAACAAGAAAACCAGGAAGTTCCCTGAAGGAGTGGGCGAGGGAAAGAAGACAGACCGAAAAACCACCCTGGCTTCTTTCTCTCCCCTCCTCCTCCATCATTTTCTGGTTTGACCTCTTACTTTACGAAGCACGTAAAGGTTGAAGAGTTGTTTTTCTCGTACAAATCCTTCTTATTATCGGCGGCCGCTGCAATCTCTACTTTTGAGATCAACGGCTGAAAATTTACAGGATACCTAATTTTAATATGCTCTTTCAGCTCGTGTTAACGAGTGACGGTGAAAAGCAACAAGTAGAATTGTGGTGGTGGTGAAACAGTTGCGGGAGGGGGGGGGACAATAAAATACGTGAAGTGAGTGGTAGAAATTTGGGATCATTATACTTTTCTGGGAAACTAACCCACCTACCCCTCCCCTAAGCCAACATTTTGCCCTAAGTGATAAGTAAGTATTGATGTTGGCTTAGGGGAGGGGTAGGTGCGCAGTTTCCCAGAAGCGTATAATGATCAAATTTGGTGGTGGTGGAAAAATGTGTTAGTGGCGGGAAATAACAAAAATGTGGTGGTGATGATGGTGGATGGAAACCATTGAATTGCGTAGGTGGTGGAGAGACTAAGGTAGTGGAAGTGTGAAGGTAATAAGGGTGGAGTGTTATGTGATAACAGAACTTATTTGGCTTGAACTACTTGCAAAATAAGACATCACGTCTTTACCACATTCGACGCACGTTTAAAAAAATGTAAACTGTAAAAATGAAAATGTTCTAGAAGTTTTTTTAAATTATTAAAGCTTCTATAACATTTTTAGTTTTACATTTTACATTCTTATGCTTGCGTCGAATGTGGTAAAGACGTGATGTCTTATTGTGCAAGTAGTTCAAGTTATTCGAACACATTCCTAGTCTCAGCATTTACAATTTCTCACAGCACTGAACTACCCTCGCTAACGGTAATTTTTGCCAGAAAAGAGGTTAGTTGGGAGCCTTCCCTACCACTATAGTTAGCTCTTCAACAGTTGCATATTGAAAATTGATTGTTGACTAAATCAATTAATTCTCTTTTGGTTTATTGTTATTTTCTTTTTTAAACACTCTTATAAGGTAACTACATAGTATCTCTTGGAATGCAATACTATTTGGAAGAGCTTTTTCACAAGTACAAAGTGGATTTAGCCTTCTGGGGACACTACCACACCTACGAAAGGACATGTGCAGTTTATAAACAGACATGTCAAAGTGAAGGAATGGGCACCACACATATCGTAGTGGGATCAGCAGGATACGCATTAAACCTCGAGGACTATTTCAAAGTGGAGTGGTCTCGTTTTCACGAGAACGATTTTGGATATGGCAGAGTACTGGTAGCAAATAGGTCAGCGCTTTATTATGAGTGGGTTCGAAACAAGGATAAGGTCGTTAGAGATAAAGTTTGGTTGATAAAACCAGATTCTTAGAAAGCAGCTCTAGAAAGAGCTGGAAAGGAAGCATGATCTCAGAATATTTTAGCTTGAAGGAAAAGTCATCTCCTTTTGCATTAAAGAGAGAATTTTCGCAATGTTTTCAATAGCTTGGATGGGCATTTCGTGACTGAAATAAAAACTACTGAAAAAAGATGTCGAATCATTACATGGTAATACTAGCTGCGTCTTTTTATATGGCTGAATCCTGCCAGCGGGCAAGATGAAGCGAATCCTGCGTTCTGATTGGCTACCCAGGCGGGCAAGATGGGCCATTCCTGCCCCCTCGGGATTTCCCGCGTTGGTCCTGCAATAAAAGTTCTCTTGTTGGCCACCTAATAAATCCCTTATTGACCAAACTTGTTCGGTCAAGATGGTTTTATAAAATCAGTTTGGCCCCGTTCTTTTTTGTGGTTTTATCATTGACCTCGACTTTCAACCATCTTGACCTGACGATTGGTCAATAACTCATATTTACAGACCCGTCAGCCCCACGTGATGGCCACGTGAATCAAAGTATACTTAATCGTGCATGTCAGTCTATTCTCACTTTGTTACGTAAAATTTAAAAGCTCTTAGAACCCGTGCAACTTTTTGGATTGCGTGTGTACGCAAAGACATTTCATTATATGACCTTATATAGCCTACGAAAGAAGTCTTATGGGAAAGGAAATGCATTACTATTTGCTCCCATTTCATAAACCTTGTTTTCACTTTATTTTAAGCTCCCACTGATTACATCATTTGTAAAAGAAAGAAAGGGTATTGCAGTATCCCAGGAACCTTGTGACATAACTTCTTGATTTCCCCTTGCTTTGATTCGTTGAATCCCCTGATCTATAAAGAAAAAAAAAAAGAATACGAAGCAGACTAAATAAAGTCAAACAATTATTAGAGAGATTTAGAGTCACTTTCACGACCAACGGCAAACGTCAGGTTCGAGATGAGAATTTCTCAAAATAAAAAATAAGCAGATAAAATCAGCTGAAGCAATTTTATGTTTCAACCTATAGCGTGAATCCACTGATTTCCGAGTAGTTATAATAAACAGTAAACGGCAAGTAAAGAGAAAACTTGATTATGTGGTACAATTTGTGTTAAATGTGACTCTATAAAATCTCTCTGTTATCAGCGTCTGTGCATTTTTCCACGCGAAATGAAGGTTCTGAAGAAAATATGAGGAACTTGACTTACTTTTATGGTCTATTTTTTCCCCTTTATTTTGTAAACCAAAGGACAGGCTCGTTTTGCGATCGGATCCACGTGCTTCAAGACTTGCGTAAAGCTTAACTGGTAAAATAAGTCCTCTGGACTGCTGGCTATCTCTCCCAGCTCTTGTTGCTGGTTTTTCTGGTTCTTACGGTTGTACCCCTTGCCGGTTACACCCACTGCTATAACATGAGCAATTTTCTTGAGTCTGGCTGAGGCGGCTTTCAATCTTTTGACGTCCTTTGGGCTGGTCAGACCATCAGTCAAAACAACAACTGCCTGAAATATGATGGGAGGTGGGAGATGGTTTCTTGTTTATTTGCTACCCGACTTAGTCTGCTCAGAAACTCATATGGGGTTGACGTTTTGTATGCTAGTCAACATACACTTTCGACAGTGATCTAAAGTGACCGTCAAAGATTATGACGAGACTACAGTCACTACCATGTATGAATGACAAGCATAAGAAACGTTACCGCTGTTTGTGTTTTATTTTTGATTA